>BHFT01000587.1:0-116953 GCA_004320025.1 Laticauda laticaudata | reverse complement strand
TTTGTGGATCAAAAGGAGAGGAGCATTGGGATTTCGTGGCCGCCATTGAAGGAAACTCGGAAGGTGCCGTGGTGGCCCTTTTTCGACCATGGATGGGCCTCCTGAGACCAAAACATAAAGTTTCTCGGTCTCAAGAGACCCCGTGCTCAGAGCAGGCTAAATGGCTCGGGCAGACATTAAGTTACCGAGCCATTGCTAAGAAAGCATCGCAGCCGAAAAGCCCCACGAAGAAATCAAGCAGCAAGATTGCGACAAATGAACGCAAGGCGACGCCGCCAACAACATCAGAGATCAAGCACATCCCGTCCCGAAAAATGAACTGGAAACTGGTCACAGCAACAACGGTGAACCAACAGGACGTCGATCTATCACCCAACCCGACGATAAGGAGAGGAGAATTCACAGATTGCACAGAAGAGAGACTAGCGGAGAAGTCCGTAAAGTTGGGCTTCCAGTGCGCGCGGTGCGGCAGCGACCACCCCATTCTGAGTGCCGGTTTTTAAACGCCATTTTGGCCCGGTTCTGTGAAAAATGGGGGATATCCACAAAGGTTTGGCGCAAAATGGACTCCAGCCAGACGACGTGAACAACACACCTCCCAGAACACTAGACAGATTCACAGAAAGACAGATTGGAAACTGTGAAAAACGAAGCAAGCGCCTCAAGCGAAACCAGGCGACAGGAAGAAACCCATCAAATGGGTCACAATCGGCATTGAGACAACTCAGTGCAAGAAAAGTACACGTTTGCGGTCAGCAGCGAAAGGCCAGCGCGTGCAGAATGGAGATGGACTCCGGATCAATACTCTCCATAGTGTCCTGGGACACAATTAAGAGGTTACCTGCCCTCAGCTTACAGAACAAGAGCTGGATAATCAGCAGATCTCACCATTAAAGACTATCAGGGGAAACAGAATTCCCGTGATAGGAATTTTGGACCACTTCCATGTAACTTCATAAGACAATGGAAAAGTACTTCCACTCACTATTGTTTTCGACAGAGACTGCCCAAGCCTTCTGGGTTGATGGTTTGCCGCCATTAGAAATCCGAGGTGTCCGGCATCAACCATGCGAGGAAACAGACTGGGAGTAGAAGAGCCTGATGAGAATTCCAAGAAGTGTTTCGTGGACATTAGGCAAGTACGGGGGGTCCCAAATACTCATTTAGTTTGACCCAATATTGCCCAATCCCGTCTCAAACCAAGAGATTCCATTCGCACTCAAACCCAAAAATAGACGACAATTAGATAAGCTCATCGCACAGGGGTCCTGGAACAATGAGATCATGCACGCTGGGAGACTCCAATAGTATCCCAATCAAACCAGAGGTTGTTTCATGAGAATTTGTGGGGAACTATAAAAGCGACACGTTACAAATGCACTTGCAACAAAGTTGCATAGCAGTCCAGTGGGTACAGCACTCCTACACTCAAATCGGGGCGAGGAAAAGGTTCCATTGTTGCAAAGCTCGACTTGGCGCAAACACTATCAACGCTGCCCGTCGATGCCGAGATTGCGGAAGCGCACACTATCGTGACCCACAGGGGGGCTTTCCGGTGCAAAAAGGCTCAAATTCGGAGTCAGTGTGGCGCCCAGGGCGGTGTTTCCAGAGTTTAATGGATGGTTATTCCAAGGAATTAGGGAGTCGTCCCATATTTGATGACGTTGTTGGTAGCGGCCAACAGACAAAAGACAATTGAGAAGCCGAACTCAGAGAAGTCCTACAAAATTTAAAAACACAGGAACTTAAATTAAAAAGAAAAGTGGCCGGTTTATGCAACTGAAAAGGTTTGAAGTTTGGGATTCTTGGTGGACCAAGACGGAATCCACCCTAACCCACAAAAAAATAAAAGCAATAAAGGGAAGCCGCAAGACTCAAAACAAGGCAGAAATACAAGCCTTTCTGGGACCGAATCAATTTCTACAATGTCTTTGCCACAGAAGGCAACAACGCAGAACTCTGCATAGGTTGCTCGCAAGACATCTGTTTGGTCCTGGGGCCAAGTGGGAAGAGGCCACCTTCCGGAACATAAAAGATCTCACGGCACAATCAGTCTCATCCAGTAAGCGAGAACCCTATCCACTAACGGCTATTTGTGACGCTCTCATTCGGCATCGGAGGCTATACTAAGCCATACCCTGCCAGGGGAAGAGACAGCACCGATTGCTTACTTCTCAAAACACTATCAAGGCAGAAAGAAATTTATAGCTAGCTCGACAAGGAGGCGCTTGCAGCGGTTACATGTGGTGAAAGTTTCACGAGTACTTTATACGTTAGGGACTTCACCCTCATCAACCGACCAAATAACCAACTACTGGGGAATCCTGGTGGGGAACTAAGGGGCACACCCCCAATATACTGTCTCCCTGGATACAAGGTGATCTGAATTCCTTCCTGCGCTTCTACACTTCCCACCCAAATTAAAAAAAAAAAAAATCCCTTCTTACAGTAAGAAAACAGCACAGCAGATCTAAAACCTCCCTTAAAAGCAACATTTTAACATTATTTGAAAGGCCAAAGGATTTGGGGCCAACCTAAATTTGGGAAGAATGTTCCAGAGAAAATAGTGGCAGGAATGACCAGCCCTTGTGCTCCATGTAGATGACGTTCCCTGGGTACATGGAGATTTTTCTTCAAAAGTAAATGGTCTCACAAATACCCAGATCCTGAACCATTTAGGTCTTCAAAAGTAACACCTTGAATTATACCTGAAAATCTACTAGTAGTAAGAAATGATAAGCCATGGTGGTGTAGTGGTTAGAATGCAGTACTGCAGGCTACCTCTGCTGACTGCTGGCTGTCTGCAATTTGAAACTCACCAGGTTCAAGGTTGACTCAGCCTTCCATCTTTCCGAGGTTGGTAACATGAGGACCCACATTGTTGAGGACAATATGCTAATTCTGTAAACCACTTAGAGAGGGCTGTAAGCACTATGAAGCAGTTGTTGTGCAAGTAATCCTCAAATTATGATCACAATTGTGCCCAAAATTTCTGTTGCTAAGTGAGATGGTTGTCACATCAGTTTTGTCCATTTCATTATCACTACAGTTCTTAAATTCGTAATAATTTAAGTGAATTTGCCTTTCCCATTGACTTTGCTTGTCAGAAGATGATATTACTCTAGGACATCATACATATGAGTCAGTTGCCAAGCATCTCACCATGGAGATGCTGCAATGATTATAAATGTCGAAAATGGTCACAAGTCATCTTTTCCAGTGTCCTTCAGTGACTTACAAATGAACTGTTTTAAGTCAAGAAGTACCTGTTGTGGGCAAATAGTGTCTCTAACTACTTCAGCTGCAGACATCTCTACCATATTTAGCCTTTGGGTCTTCAAAGGACATTCCAAATAGAGCACATTGCAATTGTCCAAACAGAAGATGACCAAGTCATGAGTGATTGTGAGGATTGCCTTCTGAACTAACAAAGGCTGTAACTGATCCACAAAATTTTCTAGCCTCTGTTGCCACCATTCTTCAAACCAGGATTGATAATACATAGGGATCTCCAAATCAGTTCCATGTGGAGAAGGCCAATTCTGTCCAGAACCAAAAATCAGAAGGTTTCTGAACCTAAAATGTATCAATTTAATTGGGACAGAGATTAAACCTGCTCCTCAGCCTCAAGGAACAGGGATAGAACATTAACCACATTTATTTGCCTCAAAAATATAATTGTTTGGAATGGAAGACAAGGGTGCCTTTGAGTCAGTCTTGACTTTGATGACTACATAGATGAGTCTTTCTTGGCATCATTGCCTTTATTCTAAGCTGAGAGAGCATGATTGGCCAGCTAGTTTCCATCCTTAGGGCAGGACTTGAACTCATTTCCCCATGTCTACTTCAAACTGGTTATCCTTAAACATGTAAAAAATAATATGGACAAGAGTGTTGGGTGGAGTGTCCTTGGTCTTGACTTCTCCTTGTTCCCCTTCCTCTGCAACTGGAACTGATACTTCAGAAAAGAGAACCACAATAAAACAGTGCTACAATCCTTGAAGGTAATTCAGAAAGCTATTATGACTTTCACTATCTTGATCTCAGGAATGGGATTTATATAGCATGCTAAATCAAAATCAAGTCAAATTATGACACAATATTTATAAATTAATTTAGTCGTTGTTTTGTTCTGAAAGTGCTGAATGCTACAATCTACACTGGAAGATTGTGGCATTCATGATGTCACCTAGTTTGGGTAACATCTGTAAGAAAACAAGCAAGCTCAGAGAGCACTAAGGACCCCTCATGTCAACCCTGACCTACAAATGTTCTCCCTTATTAGTATTTTTTTTTTAAAAAAATAAGACTCTGCAACACTTAGCAAATATAATACATTTTGCTGTTTATCATAAAGCAAGTTGAACAAATGTAACACATTTTGCTGTTAATCATGGAGCAAGTTGAACAATAGACCCATAATTCTCAGTCCCAAAGGTGTGTTTTTTTTCAAAAGGCAATTGAACTTTCATTGTTTTTCCTTGAAGACATTTCACTTCTCAGTATATATAATTGTCATTATATAATATACGAGCATAAGAGCTGTAAGTTATATGCCACACAAGTAAATCTACATGTTAGCAAGATGCAATACAAGCTGTCACAATCCTTAAATAAGGATAGATAACTGATCCATAACTCTGAATATGCAGTTAGGTTCTGTAGTATGCATAGTATAATTCTGGGGAATTATATTGTGAAATAAGCTCTTTTCAAATGGTGCTTATTTATAACTAAGCATGCTTAAACTGTAAATCATATTAAAACAGGACCAGTGTAAGGACTTCCATTTTGGATAGGAAACTCCTTAATCACATACAGGTATGCTCCTCCTTTAAATCTAACTAACTTGTGTTGTTGCTATGGTAAATTTCTATGATAGAAATCTCACTTCCATTGCAAACAGGAGATGCTCAGTGTATATAGACCTAATATATATAGATCTTTTGTATCTTCTGGATCATCATTTAACATCGTCTCTGCACCAGGACAGAAGAAATTTAGAGAGAACCAGTTCGTTGTGATTCATAGGCTGCTGAACAAGATATCCCATTCTTACAAGATTATTTTGTTATTTCTGGATGACATGTATCAGACTGATAAAAAGAATAATCAGAGTGAGTAAAAATATATACATACAATAAAAATAGTTTGCACTTTGGGATAGCAAGAAATCTCAACCTGTAATTAAGAGGATCTATTTGATATGATGCTATGGAACTTGACTTTAACTTCTCTTGCTTATATGGAAATTCTTTATTTTTCGAGTTATTTCTTCAAAAGGGGATATGGAAGTGACATTTAACAACTGAAGACTCCCATCTGACAATGCTAAACAATTCCACATGTAAATCCTAAAACAGCTTTCACTGTTTTCAAAGTATCAATGCCTCTCATTATCTGGTCCAGGCATATCAAACACATGGCCCACGACCGAGATACAGCCCACGCAGCCTATGTTCACCCCAACTCCGCAAGGGCAAAAATCAACCCTGATACATCATGATACGGCTTGCAATGCAATCGGGTTTGACATTCCTGACCTAGTCAAATCATCATCTTTGAGGAAAGATGCACTAACTGAAATAAATCACAATTCTGATTTACTTCCTACATCATTTCCTTAGTTTGTAGACCATCTAACCTGTAGGTTCAGTGTTATGTATTGTGAAATCCCTATAGATTTTAAAATTAAACAAAAAAATACTAATAATACTGAGGTTAGCATGGGGAGCATATTCTTACTTTGATTTTGAAAAACCAATCCTATTTTGCCAAATTATGTTAGTAAATTTAGATGTGATAAAAATCATCCTATGATTGGTTTGCATATCCCCGTGATGGCAAACCTGTAGCATGCATGCCACAGGTGGCCCATAGAGCCATTTGTACCTGTTCTATATGCAAGTGGTTGAATCCTAGGCTACTGTTCTGATTGGTCCAGATAAGTAAGAAGTGGATTAGTTCACTAGGAACCAATCCAAAGAGCTGCTGAAAGGCGGCAATTTTAAAGAAATGCCATAGGCTGAAAGCAAGCAGGCCAGCCTGTATAAAAGGCTGGCTGCGGCTGCAGCCAAACTGTTCCTATTCTGACTACTGTTTGAATAAAACCTTTTGTTGTTGGAACCCGGTCTACCTCGTGTGTTTTCGAACAAAACAGTTTCCTTTATTGTTCTTACTTAAAATCAGAATCTTGCCAGACTAAAGCAACTATCTACATAATTATAGATATATTCTGGAAACTGCTAGGGTGGAACAGTTTTAACTATCTTCCTGCTGTTACTCATTCCAAGCTCAGCTGCTTCCTCACCCTCCCCTCCTAATGACTCTATAGTGGATATTGTAAAAACTTGAATCCACTCTTAAATAGATCTGCCCTACTTCCTATTCCCCCTTCCTCCTACATTTTCCTCTTCTTTAGATTAAGATACTGTGTTTATAATTTGTCAAATTTTTAGATACGCAATTTGTAACCACTTCAGTGAGCTCCATTTAGAAGCATAGAATCCAACCTTTTAAAATCCCTCCTTAGCTTTCGTAAAAAAATACAGAACAAAGTTAATTCTGTCATTAACCTCATGTGTACAGGTCACTCAAAGAATGCAAAGGAATGTAAATTGGATGTTGTGCATGATTATCCCTGGAAAAGAATTAAACGTGTGATTGAATAAGAAATATAAGGATTTTAGGGGTAAATTCTGGCAAGTGTCATTGGAGTAAGACTTGGTAGAAATATCCAAAATAAAGGCAGGAGACCTTAAGAACTATTCTAATCAACTGGAGCTGGGTGTGATAGAGATTTTTCTTTGAGCATGTGTTGATGGATGTATGAGCTCAATAACTTAATATGGGAAGCCTATGAGAGCTGTTCTAAGATGCTGGATTTACTGGAATCACAACATGACCTCTCAAAGGAAAAGTGATGACAAAATCTTAATATTGATCCCAAAATGTGAATGAAATGGAAAAAGATGCAGACAATACATTCCTAGCTGAAGTTGACATACACGGATATTTGAGAAACAAATATTAGATGTTAGATGTGAACATGATGCTTGCTGCCTTGAGTTGGAGAGAGAGGGGGGAGAAGAGGATTTATCTGCATATGCAGTTACATAGAAGTAGAGGATCCCCAAGTACCCCATTAGGAGTTAATTGTTGATTAGTGTCATTTTGTACACATAGAGGGCTGCTAAAATTATATGCCGAAAAGGATTTTTAGCTTCACAAAAGAGGGAGGTAAAGAAGGGGTATATATATATATAAAGATCCCTGTCCAAGCCCAGTGCTTAAACTCCAATTTTGCCTGCCCCCTTATCCTCCATTTTAAATTTTGTTCCAATTCCAGCAGAAATATCTTTAGCTGATAAACAGAAGCCCTCTCAAAGCAGCCATAAAGAAAATCCTTGATGATTTCAGAAGACCCTTCTGAATGGTTCACATACTCCCAAGAGAGGTTAAGAGATGTCTATCTTAAGGGTAAAGAAGTAGCTATGCTAGTAACCTCCCCATCTGTCATCTTGCCTTGCTGCTACAAAAGTCAAATGAAATTAAAGGAAAATATCCTCAAAGTGCCCAATTTTTCATTTTAAAATATCACCAAGAACTGTTCCTGTATGTGTATTTTACAACTTCTTAATTAATTTAACAAAAGATGGAAAGATAGGTGGAAACTAGTCAAGGGGAGAACCAACCTAGAACTCAGGAGGAATTTCCTGACAGTGAGAACAATTAACCAGTAGAACCACTTGCCTTCAGAAGTTGTGGGGGCTCCATCACTCTGGAGGCTTTCAAAGAGATTTGACAGCCATTTGTCTGAAATGAAGAGTTTCCTGCTTAAAGAGGAGATGGATTAGAAGACCTCCAACTTTCTAACTCTGTTATTCTGTTAAGAATTTGCTCCTGGAATTGATTTCAGAAAAGAAAAACATTTTGAGAAATTCTTATGCATGGAAAGTAGGAGTTCTTTCATGTCCTTGAGGAGACAAACAACTCTTTTAAAAGTGTATCAATTCCTCTTTCATGATGAAATTGCCCAACTAATTGTGCCATCCAGAAATTTGGTGGAAAAGATCAGAAAGACAATTGATGCCTACCATTATAGTTTACTGTAAATCAATGTTTCTCAGCCTTGGGAACTTTAAGATGTATAGACTTTGTTAAAAGGCTGTCAAAGTGCCTTTCTTCCGAGGATTCGAATTTTCCCGCAAGCATACGGACAACTGCTTGAAAGCTGGATCTTTTTATTTAAGTCCTTCCGCTCTCTGTCACTCCGACGCAAGGACCCCGTAGCTAGCTAACTTCGAATGGTAAGTCCCTGGTTTTTTATATTTTTTTCTCATTTTGTGTGTGAATGTTCGTTTAGGGTTTAATGTTTAATGTTTAGATATTAAAAATCCTGTCAGCGTTTATTTTTCGCTGGAAGGTAAACTTCACGAGGTGTGGATAAATAAACTCTGCGGGGTGGCTTGAGTGTGTTATCAGTTCCTTCCTAATCTCTTTTAGCTTTATAATGGTTTTTCTATTTGTTTTGTAGCAATCTTGTCTGTTTCCTTTGTAATTTATTTTGTGTCTTTTGTCTGTTTGTTTTGCTGATTTGGCATGTCTTGTGTTTGTAAAGGTTTTCTTTTTCTTGTTTTCCTAGTTTTTTTAATTATTTGGCTTTTGTTTAAGGGGCTTCTTTCATACCTTTTATTTGATTTCTTTTCCTATGCAAGTTTGTTTTATGGCTGGCCTGATGTTCCCTTAGGGTTTTTTTCTGCTTGGGTGACACCACTGTCCTCGTGAAGTTCCCTTTCCACAACTTCAACTCCCAGAATTCTCCAGCTGGGATATATTTTACTTCTATTTCCTGAAGCGAAACTTGTTTTTTTGCTTCCAAAAGAGACACTCATCCATTGGATGCTTATAAATAGTCTTCTACAGAGAGGCTATATTGAGAATGGCTTCCCCCACAGATGTTAATGTCTGGAAAGAGCTATTAATGGGAGAGAGACAGTGTTAGAGAGTCAGATCCTCAACTGTTTTATGGCTAGAAAATTAACATCTTCAATGAAAAAGGATTTAGGAAAGATTGGTTTGAAGAGCTGATTTTCTATCTCTAGCCTTGGTGATAAAATCAACATCATAAGAAAATCATAAGAAAATCCCACCTCAGTCCCTGACATTTTTCCTCATAGATTCTCTATTTCTCCATATATTTTTTCTTTTCTTTTAAGAGTATCAGGAGAGAATTCAGACCTTTCACTTCTCCTATACCCTAATTTAGCCCTTGAACCTTCTCTCAGAGGTTAATATCAAATCAGTTTATTTTCTTTAGTCTGAATGTGGTGGACATTTTTTCAAAAACATCTCCTCAGGTGTCCTTTTCTGTAGCTTTCAGGTTTTTGAGCTCTCAAGGTAAACAAACAAATTGTTGCCAAGCATATCTAATTCAAGCAAAGTGGTGAGCTGGTTTGTTATAGTTACTGTCCTGTGAATCATCTCAGTGTTTTTACAATAACATTTCTGAGGAAAAGGTAATTCATACGCTGACACAGAAATTTTTTTTTTTAAATTGAGAATCGGGATGAGATCCACAGATGGATGATCTGGGGAGTTCCAGGCCTGCCTTAATCTTTTAATTATGACCATGAAATTAGAAGCTTTTTTTCTGCACTATTTTCTCTCCAATGGCACAGAAGGTCAAGAGGTGAGGGGGGAGCTGAAAATTTCCCATCAAATATTTCTTCTTAGTTCTAGGTTGCTCCTTGATTAGTTTCTATCCATTGCTTCTGGTACCTTGTCTTGCTTCTGGTACTTTGGAAAATAGGTTGACTCTCTCTTCTTTGTGGCAGACCCTTAATTATTGGAAGATTGCTATCATGTCACTCCTCATTCTTCTTATCACTAGAATAGGCAAACCCAATTCCTGCAATCATTCTTCGTATGCTTTAGCCTTCAGTCTTCCAATCATCTTTGTCACTCTTCTCTCTACACTCTTTCCAGATTCTCAGCATCTTATTTATATTGTGGTGACCAAAATTGGATGCAGTATTCCAAATGTGGTCTAATATGCTCAAAGCTGCATTCATGTATCCTGTAACCTAACTATCACATTTCATTGTTTTCTGGATTTGCACAATTGGTCAGCTGATGGTTCAAATGGGCTTGGTTCATTTAATGCACTAAGCTTCTGTCTGTTCAAGGTAGACAAAATTGTTTTAATTGTTCCTTGTTCTCTGCTACCACAAGGACATTGTCAAAGTAAGGTACTATCCCAGGGATGTCCTGTAGTAGATGCTCCATTAGGCTCTGGAATAACCCTGGAGCCACACTAACCCCGAATTGCCATCTGTGGCATTTAAAGTAGAGGTGGTATTCAGCAGGTTTTGACCAATTCTGGAGAACTGGTCACGGAAATTTTGAGTAGTTTGGATAACCGGCAAATACCACCTCTGAGTGGAGATTTTACAGTATCCTTCCCCTGCCACGCCCACCAAGCCACGTCCACAGAACTGGCAGTAATTTTTTTTGAATCCCACCACTGATTTAAAGGCTCCCCTGTGCATTACAATAGTCTGTGCCTCCACAGTAGCATCATCTACTGGTAACTGTTGGTATGCTTGTGCTAAATCAAGTTTTGCAAAGGTTTTTCCTTTCCCAAAAGAATGCAACAGAAGTTGTACTACTGGTATAGGATATGCACTTTATTGCAGTGCTTTATTTATGGTCGATTTATAGTCTGCACATATGCGCACTGAATCAGCTGGTTTCACTGGTGTGACTATGGGTGTTTCCCATCTAGCATGGTCTATGGGCTCCAAGACCCCATGGGCAATTAGCTTGCCTAATTGTTCATCTAACTTGGGCCTCAGAGCAAAAGAAACTCATCTTGGTTTTAGTCTGGCAGGGGGAATATTAGGAACTAGATTAAAAGAAATACGGGTCCCCTTATACTTGCCTAGGCTTCTGTTGAAAACACTATTGAATTTGGTTTTGTAATTCTGCTTGCAAGTCATCTGATACATCACCTTGTACTGCATGTATGGTTACTTCTACACCAATGGCTTTAAACCACTCAATTCTAATCAAGCTGAGTAGGTCTTTGTCCATGATGGTTAGGGGTCGTTGACCGTTGAATTTGTTGAACTTCACTCAGAAAAATCCTCTTCCCAATACTGGGATGCTGTTTTCCTGGTACTTTTAATTTAATTTGTTGGGGCTCTACTTTCTGTTTGGTTATTTCTGGCATTGCCTTCTTTATGGTTGCCCATGGTACCATGGAGATATATGATCCACTATCTATCTCCATGTTACATACTTCTCCTATCTGCACAGTGATGTGCCTTTTTTTTACTTATAGTCATCAGAGTGTCCTATTGTTGTCTGATTTTGTCTCTGTCTCTAGCGGCTCCACTTTCCTCTCACCTGTAGTTTGAATTTGGCATCTTCCTGTAACCCCTTTATTGTTGCCCACATGGCTGCCTCTGATTTGGGAAGGCAGGCAGGCTCACTCTGCAAGCTTCTGTGATGTGCCCTCTCTTTTCATACCGTCTGCATATGGTGTCCTTAAACCTGCATGCCGATCTGGGGTGATTTCCCCTGCATCCTGAATACCTCAGGGGTCTCTGCTCTGCTTCGCTCTGCCCTGTTCTCCTGTCTGAACTGATTTTATAAACATCTTCTTCCTCAGTACTTTCCTCTTCTCCCTCTTCTTCTGGGTATCTAGAATCTGCCCCCCTGGATGAGTGGATGCTTCCTGACTTAATGTTAGTGGCTGTTGGCTCGTCAGAAAGTTCTGCTGCTGGTGCTTCTTCCAGCACCTCTTTAAGTGTCAGTGCTTTTTTAGTTACTAATTTCCTCTGCAGCCTCAGGTCTCTCATTTGATCTACCTTTTCAAATTTGCAGTCCACTGCAGTATCCCTCAGCTTGGTAGCATATTCATTTACGGTCTCACCTGGCTGTTGCTCTCTTCGGTAGAAATCAAGATGGTGGGCATAAGGTGATGCTGTGGGGGCATAATGTTCCTGGAGCATTTCTTGTAGGTCCTTCCATTCCATGGTTTTGATATCCTTTGGTGCAGCTAGGGTCTGAGCCATTTTGTATTGGCAGTGCCCACAATAGCCAAGGAACAAGGGTCTCTTCCTCTTGTCATCTGCCTCTTGTAGGGTATTTGCTCATAGGCACATTCTGAATTGTCCCATATATGTGACCCAATCATGCTGGTTTGAAAGGTTCTGGTGGAGTGTAGGTAGCCATCCTGATGGCAGGTGCTTGAGATTCAGTCTCGGCTGGAAAAGAGTCTATTGCCAGGTGGGGAGTGTCCTTTGTTTTCTCCTAGAATCCCACTTTCGTCACCAGTGTTAAGATTGGGGGTCTGACAGGAGGACAGGCAGGACAGCATAGGCAAGGTTAATAACTCCTTTATTTAGCTACAGTAAAAATACAAACAACCGTGGCATGCCTGCAGGCCTTTTTACAGGTCACGACCAAATTTTCAGCCACTGGCCGCCATTCGTTTTCCTGCTTGGAAAACGAACCAATGAGGGAAGCCTATGTCACAGACTCTCCTCATTGAATATTCAACAGCATTGGTGCCTGTGTTTATATCAAGGAACACAGGCAGGCTGTACACACACTGTCCTTGGTCACATAACTAGGAAGGAGGCAGGATTAGAATGGAAGACACCCCAACATTCCAATTCACTGTTCCTTTTTCCTGGAATCATCTCCTGGAATTTTCTGAGTTGCAGCTTCCAGCAGGACTTAGCCTATTTTCCTGATAACCTTTGGGCTGATTTCTCCCTACTAAATTTGGTCCTGATCAGTTCATTTTTCAGAGCATTCTGGTGCAGACAGGCAACTTTGCAACCCATTTTACTTAATTTCAATCATTGGATTGAAAGAAAAAAAAGTATGAAGTTATACAGGTAGTCTTACAATCATTTGTTTAGCGACTGTTCAAAGTTACAATGGCACTAAAAAAAAGTGTCTGAGTCTCTCACTGTTATGGCTTTTGCATTTGGGTGCTTAGCAACTGACATGTACAGTATTTAGGATGGTTGCAACATCCCAGGGTCATGTGATCAACCTTCCCAGCCAGCTTCTGGCAAGTGAAGTTAATGAGGCCAATTTTGCTTAACAACTGCAGTGATTTCAGTGGCAAAAAAGTTTGTAAAGGAGGGTGTGTCTCATTTAATAACTGCCTTGCTTAGCAATGGAAATTTTGAGCTCAATTGTGGTCATAAATAAAGAACTATCTATATTCCTTTGGTAGATAGGAAGATCTATATAGGCATATCTAGCAAACAATGTAAATTTATGGATAAACTGCTAAGATCCATGGTGGTATGTTTTCTTTTTTGTTCAGAGTAGGTTATTTACTCCCTGCTACCCATTTACTCTATATCCTACTCAGGAGATTTCAACCTATCGGAGCAGGAAGCTTCTGCTCTGAAGTTTCTGATCTGTAATCTGTAACTCTTCAAAAACATTCAGTGAACAGACGTGTTTTTATTTGCTTGGGATTATGTACTGCTATTATCAAAAGCATGGCCTATTGCAATAATCCCTTCTGTAGGCAAAATGATGTTTTTGCTACAACAGTGAACATGGTTTGTCAATTCCAAGACACACAAAGGAAAAAGAGCCATGAGCACTGGGAGGAAAATCTATGTAACAGGCTGATCCTCAGAGAGACATAAATTAATAAGTGTATTGGTTTATTATCAATCTTGCAATTTAAATGGGGTAGGGGAAAAGAGAGAATTATACCGTAATGATTCATGTGTAAGCCTAAGCAGATAAGAAAGAAAGCAAAAAATTTAAATAAAAATAGAATTACACCTATAGGTCTGCTTTCTTCTCCCAACTTTAATGCTCACCCAATTTATCATACTGTATGATTATAGCTGCTTGGTCTTTAAATGAGTTAATTAACATGTTGCATGAACACACATCATTAAGCCAAATTCTAGCCAAATTCAATTTAACCTGGTAGATTATTCAAAGACAGATCTTGTGGCCACTGTATGGTTTGGTGTAACTGAACCCATAAAACTGAGTTGAATAAACCATGGTTCAATTCATCACAATAAACAGAGACCATAAGCATGGGCCAATGTGCAAGTTGATAATGCAATGCAACCATTTCCCAAATCTTCCTTTGGCTTTTAAAGCTATTCTTGGTAGGTTTAGGAGTATTTAATCCAATTTAATCCTATTTAAATGCAGGAATGGTAATCAGTAGAGGATTTCCAAATTAACCTTGTTATATTTTTAAAAAGCTACTTTTACGCTATTTTCACGCAAGAAAGCCAGTTTTTAAGGTTAGATACCTTCCTCCAACCCTATGCCGTTCATTTTCCAAGGATCTAATCAGGCAGTATAAGGGCTATGGACCCCACTGGGGATGGCAGGCTGGCAAGGCAGACTCCCTAGCCCCAAGATTAAGGAATGCTGTTTTGGGAGATACTTTCTATTTGAATGTATTATATCACAGTTGTTATAAACATTTGATTCCAAGGCAGAACCTATCATTCAAGGGGATTGGTTGAATCTGGAGTAAGAAAGCTTTGGGGACAGAAAGCATCCTCAAAGCATGATGCTACCACACCAGAAATATATGTCTATGTATATTCAAACATCAGAAATCTTATAAAGTCTCCTGCAAAAATTCAGAGATTTTGCAAGACCTGCCCAAAATTCTTCCAATTTGGCTATTTTTTTAAAAGGTTCCTTGAAATAGTAGTAGCATTTAGGCTTATATACTGTTCCACCGCTCATTACATCACTCTCTGAGTGGCTTACAATGTCAAAACATTATATGCACATTGCCCCCAACAATCTGGGTCTTCATTTTATTGACCTCAGAAGGTTGGAGGACTGAGTTAAGCCCGTCAGGATCAAACTCCAGAGTGTGGCAGAGTTTGCCTGCAATACTGCACTTTAATCACTGGGCCACCAGAACTTATTCTTCCTTTACTAGCATTATCCTGGCTCTTGAAGTTGCACTTTGTCTATTTCTATTCATAGGCCAGATCATTCCCCATGGAGTCATTCTCCAATTACTAGATGATATTCTGAAGTTTCCCCCAAAGAAAATTCTACTTGATGGGATAATAGCATCTCCCAGCACTTAAACCTAGGGTAGAAATACATTTCTGTCTGGGGCTGGCTAAAGGCATTTTGTTACTTATATGAGAGGGAAGAAAACTCATAGAGAAAATAATGTATATATAAAGAGTTGCAGATTTGATAGCAAAGTGTCTCTTGTCCCTTTGGTTTTGTAAATGAGTGTATTAAAAGAAATACATGTATCTATTTTTCCCCCTTGGAATGTAATAATTTAACAATTTTTTTTTGCAACCAAAAAGCAGTGAATGTGAAAAACAAAGACCAATAAGCTAGGTAGTGTCTGCCTTTGAAAATATCTATACAAACATGTTTAAGATCAGAAAGTAGCTTGTTCTGGGGATCAATCAATCAGAATAGAACTGGCAGGGATCCTGCAGGTCTTCTAGTCCAACCCCTAGCTCAGGCAGGAGACCCTGTACCATTTCAGACAAGTGCCTATCCAGTCTCTTCTTAAAGACCTCCTGGAATGAAGCACCCACAACTTCTGAGGACAAGCTGTTCCACTGGTTAATTGTTTTCACTGTTATGAAATTTCTTCTTAGTTCTAGGTTGCTTCTCTCCTTGATTAGTTTCCCTCCATTGTTTCTTGTCTTGACTTCTGGTGCTTTGGAAAATAAGTTGACCTCCTCTTCTTTGTGGTAAGCCCTTCAAATATTGGAATACTGCTATCATGTCACCCCCTAGTCCTTTTCTCTAGACTAGCCATCATATCCAATTCCTTCAACTGTGCTTCATATGTTTTAGTCTCCAGCAGGGGTGGGATTCAAATTTCTTAACAACTGGTTCTTTGGGCATGACCTAATTCGGGGGTGTAGTTAGGTAGTAATGTGACTGGTTGGGTGTGGCTTGGTGGCCATGTTTTTTGCCAGTTTCCAACAATTCCTTCTGGTTTCTGGTTAAAAATGCCTATTGGGGAAAATTGACTTGTTTGACAACCACAGTGTTTGCTTAATGACCACAAGGTTCACTTAATGACCATGGTGTTTGCCTCATTTAATAACCATGGTGTCTGCAACCTTAAACACTCAAAAAGCCATTTTTCTATTTTCTTTTAAACAGGTACCTCTCTATCTCTCTCTTTCTTTCTCCCTCCATCTCATCTCTTTTTCTTTCTCCCTTTTTCTCTCTCTCTCTCTCATCTCTGTCTCTTGTCTCTCTCTCCCTCTCTTTCCCTCCCTCTTTCTTTCTCTCTAGTCTCTCCCTCTCTGTGTCTCTTGTCTCTCTTTCCCCCTTCTTTCTGTGTGTGTGTGAGTGTGTGTTGTCTCTCTCTTCCCTCCCTCTTTCTGTCTCTTTCTTGCCCTCCCTCTCTCTGTGTGTGGTCTCTCTTGGTGTCAGATCCGTGTATCTGCCATTCTTCAATGGAGTCACTTTTTTTCAGTGCTATTGTAACTTTAAATGGAGGCTAAACAAATAGTTATAAGTCAAAGACTACCTGTATCTGTGGCTTTAACCTTCTAATTAGCATCTAACTAAATTTCAGCTGCATCTCTGCACCAAGCATATAGGAAAATTTCCTTATTCCCATTATGCAGGAAAATAACCTAGGCTCACAAATTGTACTTCTGATGTTTTTCAAGCTTAGCAACTTCAAGACATGTGGACTTCAATTCCCAGAATTCCCCAGGCAGCATGAGACCTGATCATTTGATTACTCCCAGGTCAGTAACATGAAAGAATTACCAACTTTAAAGATACTGAGCATTGTATCTCTGTATGAATTGATTTAGTAAGATTCCATACTTACCACACTCCTATCTCTGCTTGGACAGAACTGTCAAGACACTTCGACTGGAATGCCCCTTATACCAAGGCTCTGATCTAATATTGCCTCCTCCTCCTCCTCCTCACTAAATGCATGGATTGATCTCAAATGGATGTGATCTATTTTCTACTGGTGGATTAATCTATAAAATGTAATATAAACTGCCCCTTCATCATAAGGACACAGCTTTAAAGATATTAAAGTCCCCCGTCCCCCCCAAGGGATACTTACTCCAGGCTACTTTAAAATGCTTCAAAGCCCAGTTCAGCTCCAACAACGCTTCCTGGAGCTTCTCCTTGTACCACTGAGCTCCTTGGCTTTTATTTTGAAATCCAGCACGCTGAATTTTAAAAGGCAAGCAGCTACCCAGTGCTACAAGAAATGCTGGGAAGCCAATGAATTAGTCAGTTCAATAATACTTTCAAACTACTTTCTCCCCCAGCAATCTAGGCTGAAGCAGAATTAAACAATATCTGTTCCTTTGTTTTCTGAACGGATTTTATAGGACGGAGGCTTAAATTCACATGCGCACACACCAACCACTTCCCACTCGATCTGCCTCTTTTAGGAGCATGGAGGACATTGTCAGCAACAGCAAAATTTACTATCTTCCAAATGGGACAGGGTGGGGGGAGGAGAGAAAGGGATTCTTGCTCCAGGCTTATAGCCCGGCAGCTCCAGCAACGTATCTTCAGCCTCATCAGAGGCAAGTGGCCGGGAGGGGAAGGATCGGGGCCAGCCAGGGGCATGATCTGAACTGAGCAGAGTCATAACGAACCGGAGGGAACCAGTAGAGTCCCACCCCTGGTCTCCAGGACTTTAAGCATCTTAGTTGCCCTTCTCTGCATTTGTTCCAAAGTCTCAACATCTTTTTTGTAAGGTGACCAAAATTGGACGCAGTATTCCATAGCTGGGAGTATGTAGTAGTAGATACACAACTGCAGAAATGTAGTTAGTCTTTGTTTAGTGGGTGTAGGAGAAGCCTAGGCAGAGCTGTGAGGTGGAATAAAGTATGCCAGCAGGTTAGGGTCTTTAAATTGACAGAAATACTCCAAGTCCAACCCCTCTTGAATTCCATTGACTTTATCTAATGCCAATTTAGTACTGAACTTTAGTTGACTAGAATCTTGTGTATTGTCTTGAGCAATACATCTTCTGAACTGTAACTAAATGTATGGTCCTGATTCTTTGTGTCTGACAGTGAGGGGCTCATTTAGTGACCATTCAGTTACAACAGTGATGAAAAAGTAACTTTACAACCAAGCTTTGTATTTATAAACTTTGCAGATTTGTAAAGCAAAGGACACCTGAAACCAGATTCATAAATATTGTCATAATTTCACCTAGTGACTGCTTTGCTTAATGGCCCAATTGCCAATCCCAACTGCAGTCACAAAATGAGAATAAACTGTTGTAATAGTTTGCAAGGATTTGCCTTTTTTCGTGAACAGTTGTAGCATTTGGAAAAAAGTGAGGTGTGTTTAACCAGTCTGATAGTTTACATTACAGGCTACCAATATGTGGCGATTTAATTTATATTTTTTTTACTTACTTATGTATTTATTTATTTGATTTGTCAATTGCTTACAAGATAATAGATATAAGTATAAACATGAGTAAGAATACAGGAAATAGGTACGAATAAATGGGGACAATAGGACAGGGACAGGAGGCATGATGATGCACTTATGCATGCCCCTTGCAGACCTCTTAGGAATGGAGTGAGGTCAGTAGAGGTTAGTTTGAGGTTAAAGGAGTGGGGGTTAGAGGATGTGGGGGTTAGAGTTAGGTAGTGCATTCCAGGCATTGACCACTCTGTTGCTGAAGTCATACTTTCTGCAATCAAGTTTGGAGCGGTTTACATTGAGTTGTATGCTCTTGAGCGGTTTACACACTGTTGTATGCTCTTGTATTGTTGTGGTTGAAGCTGAAGTAGTCGTTGACTGGTAGGACATTGTAGCAGATAATTTTGTGTGCTATGCTTAAGTCTAATTGTTTGTAGCGTAGTTCAGGTTGTCCACGCCCAAAATCTGAAGCCTGGTGATATAGGGTATTCTGTTGTGAGCAGAGGAATGTAGTACTCTTCTCATGAAATACTTCTGAACTCACTCCATTGTATTAATGTCTAATATGCAGTGTGGATTCCAGACTGATGAGCTGTATTTGAGTATTGGTCTGGCAAAAGTTTTGTATGCTCTTGTCAGCAATTCGATATTTCCAGAGGAGAAGCTTTATAAGATTAGATTTACAACTCAATGCCTTTTTGGCATTAAGATCATTTGGCATTATATCAACAGCTTGGTTCCTGGGTGGGGGGAGGCGGAGTTAAAAATTGCAGGGTGGGTGGTGCAGTCTCTCTGTGTGTGTGTGTGTGTGTGTGTGTGTGTGTGTGTATGATTTCCCCAGGGGAACAGTGCCATCTGTTCACATCTCATTTGAAATTTATGTCCAGTTTCACTTTTTTAAAGTCCTTTGACATTTTTTCTGTATCATCACTTGCAACTCAATCCTCTACACAAAAAGCTGGGTATGATTGCCATTTTAGTGGTGTCTTTAAAAAAACAACAAATATAGCCTGCTGATCTTTTCTGACCTTTGATCATTCTGATTCCCTTTCTCTTTCTCTTTTTCCAGTTCTGTAGTAACCTTTGAGGAGCCAAGAACCCCAAATAGAGCATTGTGATTACCTGTTATTATAATTTATGTACTACCAGCACAGCTATTCTCGAGAGGCTTTGCCTTAAGGCACTTACAAACTAAAATTTGACAGAGCAGAAATGATGGCTTTAAATAATTCAAGCCCAGCATGATTGATTCAAATGTTAACCAGAGCTAATTCCAAAACTGCCTTGATAAGGGCAGTGGAAGATTGATGGATTTTGTGCATTTGTTTATTTCTTGTATTTATATGTAATGTATTTGGCTGGCTATTTGCCAAATAATGCTGGACAGTTAACAAGGTTGACAAATTATAATGTAGAGCAATGAGGAAAAATAGTGTAGAGTGAAACATTACAAATGCACAAAGACTGGGGAACAAACAGGGTGAACTTGAACTATTAATACATGAAGGCAGATAAGATTTGGTTGGAATAACAGAAACTTGGTGGGATGAAACCCATGACTGGAACATACTGATAGAAGGATAAAAATTGTTCAAAAAAATGGGACCCCATAAAAGAGGAGGAGGAGTTGCACTGTATGTAAAGAACCATTATGTTGCTACAGAAATGCATGAAACCAAAGAAGAAAATCTCCCAGAATGCATATGGATCAATATAAAAGAAAAAAAATGCCATGGCCATAGTCCACCCAATCAAGTAGAAAAAATAGGTGTCCTTTTTGCTAACCAACAAACATATGTAGGAAGCACACTACAATAGTAATGGGGGACATAATGCAAACAGAAGCAATAGAGCACAATGATACCAGAGTCCTAGACTTTAAAAGAGCTGATTTTAACAAGTTCAGAGAGAACTTGGGAAAGATTCCTTGGATGAAAATCCTGAAGGGGAAAACAACTCAAGAAACTTGGGAACCTGAAAAATATGATCATAAAAGTCCAGTCCAGCACAATCCTGCTGAAAAAGAAAAACAAGAAATCCAAGAAGAAACCAGCATGGCTGCACAAAAATCTCTCTGACAATTTGAAAGACAAAAAGGACAAATTAAAACAAATGAAAAGAAGGACACATAACTAAGACAGAATATTAGCAGACAGCCAGAATCTGCAAAGACAAAGTCAGGAAAACAAAGGCTCAAAATGAACAGATTTGCAACAAAAGTCAAAGATAATTAAAAAAAAGTTTCTTCCAACATATAAATAACAATAAAATAAACTAAAGAAAGCAGTAGATGCATTAAAGAGAGAAGACGGCAAAGAAATAACAGGCAGCAGAAGGAAAGCAGAGTTGCTTAACTCATTCAGAAGGAAAGCAGAGTTGCTTAACTGGTCTTCACGCCAAAAGAAACAATAGTCCAACCTACCAAAAACATAACTGTAAAAGACAAACTAGAAATAAAAGTTAAAATAAGCAAAATAATGGCAAGAGAACACCTGTCTCATCTTTTTTTTTTTTTGAAAAGAATTTTACTAATTTTCTACAGACACACATAACATACAAAACATTAAAAACATCTACTCTCATATATACTTCCGGTGTGTCGGTTGGTTCATCAGTTTTGTGCATCTTGATGAATACAAATCACTAGGACCTGATGGATTACATCCCAGAGTTCTAAAGGAGCTGGCAGATGTCATCTCAGAACCACTGCACCACATTTTCCAAAAATATTGGAGCACCGGGGACTGGAAAAGAGCTGATGTGGTTCCCATCTTCAAAAAAAAGAAAAAAAAAACAGGCTACAGACCAATCAGCCTAACATCAATACCCAGGAAGATACTGGAAAAGTTAATAAAAAGCCAGATGTGCCAACATCTAGAAACGAGTAAAGTAATAACTTAGAAGTCAACATGGGTTTTTTAAAAAACAGATCATGCCAAACCAATCTTATTTCATTCTTCAACATAGTGACTAAATAAATTAGTAGACCAGCAAAATACTGTGGACATAATATACTTAGACTTCAGCAAAGCATTCAGCAAAATAGACCACATCCTACTTCTTGGAAAGCTAGAAAAAAGTGGGACAGATAGCATCACCACCAAATGGATTTGTAACTGGCTGACAAACTGTATTCAACAAGTAGTCCTAAATGAGTCTCTGTCTACATGGAGGAAAGTAAGCAATGGGTATCACAGGTTCCATCTTAGGCCCGTTATTCTTAATATCTTGCAATCCTAAACTGCATTAACAGAGGTATACAACCAAGATCAAGTGAGGTACTAATACCACTCTATAAAGCCTTAGTAAAACCACATCTAAAATATGTCACCACACGATAAAAAGAAGTTGAGATTCTAGAAAAAGTGCAGAGAAGAGCAACCAGGATGATTAGGGAACTGGAGAGTAAAACATATGAAGAATGGTTACAGGAACTGGGCACGGCTAAACTAGTGAAGAGAAGGATCAGGGGAGACATGATATCAATGTTTCAATATTTGAGGGGCTGCCACAGAGAGGAGGAAGGGGTCAAGCTATTTTCCAAGGGACCAGAAGGCCAGACAAGGAATAATGGATGGAAACTGATCAAGGAGAGATGCAAACTAGAAATAAGGAGAAATTTTCTGATAGTGAGAACTATCAACCAATGGAACAGAAATTGCCCTCAGAAGTTGTGGGAGCTTCATCACTGGAAGCTTTCAAGAAGAGATTGGACTGCCATTTGCCAGAAATGGTGAGGGTCTCCTGCTTGGGCAGGGGGTTGAACTAGATGACCTATAATGTCCCTTCCAAGTCTATTAATCTGTTAATTGGGGAGATTCTAGTAAACCTGGAGGCTTTATAAATCTGCAGGATCAAGGCCCCATGGGGAGGGAGCTGTTTCAGGCAGGCACTATGTTGGAGGAGATATATCTCCTAGGTCCAGTAAAATGACACTGTTTAATACAGGTAATCTAGTCCTGTATTAAACTTATGACCACAATTGAGCCAACAATTGAGCCCAAAATGTCTGTTGCTAAGCAAGAGAGTTGTTTTCCCCATTTTACAACCTTTCTTGCCACAGTTGATAAGTGAATCACTGCAGTAGTTACAGGGTTGTTAAGTGAATCTGGCTTCTCCATGCTACAGTTGAGCCTAAACTTCTTCATCCACTTCCAGACTCCCAAGGCATCCAGACACTGGCATAAAACATTAAAAAGCATCACTTGCTCAGCTCAAGATTGAGATTATATAGCTGGCTATCATCAATGTACTAATGATATCTATCTGAGAGCTTTGGATGACCTCACCCAGTGGCTTCATATGGATGTTAAAAAGGAAAAAGGAGACCACCAAATCTCAAGACTCATCACAAAACAGAGGTCTCTTCTTCACTCAACACCAATTGAAATTTGAAGAAGAGATCCACCACAATAGTTCCCCCCCCCCATTTATAATGTTCTGAGTTGGTTCAAAATGATTCCATGATTAATGGTATTGAATGCTGAAAGATCAAGGATGACTGGAATAGATGACCAGAATAGATGCCTGTCAAAGATCACAAGTTGTCTCCATGCCTGAAACCTAACTGGATGGAATCTAGATAATCTTCCTCCACAGTTGTTTGAAACCTTAGCTCAACACCTTCTCTAAAAGCTTCCCAGAAAGAAATGTTGGAGACCAGTCAGAAATTATTCAACAATGTTTGGGCTAATAATGGTTTCTTTAAGAGTGATTTTGTTAAATAATGAGTGAAGTACGTCCCTTCACTCAAAGATGAATTCACTAGCTGTTGGATATGACAACACATCATCTCCCAGGAGATCTAGACTAACCAAGATATAATCAAAAGATGGCTGCATCCACAGCCTCAAGAGTCCCATCTACTTTCTTAAGATTTATGCATTCTAGCTTATCCTAGATAGCCAAAACAAAGCATTCTTTTGTCACCTCAAGAAGAAATGTACAATCATAGAATCTAGTTTAAAGCAGAGTCAATCAACTTTATCCTTCAGATTCCTTGAATAGTCTTCACAATGGCCTTGGAGATATTCTTCTGATCTTTCTCTCTGTAACAGGATCACATTATACAGGACTGCTAGCCAGTCTCTGTGGCTACAATAAAAGTAGCAAAAAATCAGCAACAACCCTAAATTCTTAAGAACTGAATCCACCTCTGGTGATGAGGTCCATTGTTGATATTAGATTTAATATTTTTAGCACATTGCTCTTTGTGATTTAATGAATTGAGGTGGAAATGTGATGTTCGTTCACTGTTGTGTGGATTTTTGTACTGAGGGCTACTTAGAGCCTGACTGGTTTCAGGTGATAGACAAGAGAGAGGGGGAGGGAGGGATGGAGGGAGAGGGAGGGAGGGAGGGAGACAGGAAGGAAGTTGTGTAGAACATAACTTAAAATCTAAATCTTTCCTGTTCAGTAATTGTCATGCAAAATCATGGCTTCATTCATCTAAACAGTGTTTCTCAACTCAACAACTTTAAGATTTCAACTCCCAGAATTTCCCAGCCAGCAAACCTGGGAGTTGAAGTCCACACATCTTAAAGTTGCTGAGGTTGAGAAACACTGGTCTAAATGAAAAGGCTGATACTATTTACTGCCCATTTCAGCCTATACATAGAGTAAACAAACTCCCAAAGTGCATGTTACGCATATTCCAAACTTAACATCTGTTGAGTTCTTCCTTCTGTATCATATTCCAGATAAACAGAAGTAATCCTATGAATTCTTAGTAAATCTTTGATGTTGAAATTTGATTCACAGGCATATTAAGCAAATTCCAATTCAGTTTTCTTCAATTGGACTAACTCAATGTTGCAAACCAACAAAACAAAATGCTGAACTGGTTCAACCTCTCCACACTCCCCTTATTTATAATACAGGTAGTCCTTAACTTCCATCCATTCATCTAGCAACCATTTTAAGTTACAATGGCATTGAAAAAGTGACTTGCAAATGATTTTGCATGATTGGTCTTATTTGAGACAACAACAAATCCGCATACAGATAGGAGGTTGTACAACTTGCCTCATGATGTAACCAGAACAATCTGGAACTGAACACACTTAAACCCATAGAAATGGTGGTAGACTTTAGAAGAAACCCTCCCATACTACCACCTCTTACAATACTAGACAACACAGTATCAACAGTAGAGACCTTCAAATTTCTTGGTTCTATCGTATCACAAGACCTAAAATGGACATCTAACATCAAAAACGTCATCAAAAAAGCACAACAAAGAATGTTCTTTCTGCACGAACTCAGGAAGCTCAAAATGCCCAAGGAGCTGCTGGTCCAGTCCTACAGAGGAATTATTGAGTCTACCATCTGCATCTCTATAACTGTCTGGTTTGGTTCTACAACCCAACAGGACAGAAATAGACTTCAGAGGATAATTAGAAAAAACAATTACTACCAACCTGCCTTCAACTGAGGACCTGTATACTGCACGAGTGAAAAAGAGGGCTTTGAAAATATTTATAGACCCTTCACATCCTGGACATAAACCGTTTCAATTCCTTCCCTCAAAACGATGCTATAGACCACTGCACACCAGAAGAACTACACACAGGAACAGTTTTTTCCCGAACGCCATCACTCTACTAAACAAATAATTCCCTCATCACTGTTCAACTATTTACAAAGTGTGCACTACTATTACTGTTAATCTTCTCATCACTCCTTATCACTTATCCCCTCCCACTTGTGACTGTATGACTGTAACTTTGTCACTTGTATCCTTATGATTTATATTGACAGTTTCCTAATATGATTTGATTGCTAACTGTATCCTATGACCATTATTAAGTGTTGTACTTTATGATTCTTGACTCTTGATGAATGTATCATTTCTTTTATGTATACTGAGAGCACTTGCACCAAGACAAATTCCTTATGTGTCCAATCATACTTGGCCAATAAAGAATTCTATTCTATTCTTCTGCATCCTCACACTTACAACCATCCCCACAGTCACTTGATGAAAATTCGGGCACTTGGCAACTGGCATGAATTTACAACTATTGCATTATTCCAAGGTCATCTCATTATGATTTGTGGCCTTCCCAGCTGACTGAGAAAGGTGTAGTTTTATTAGAAGTCAAATGTATTGCAGTAATATGTAGTTAGAACATAGAATCGTGCATCAAAATCCCTAAGTTCAACTTTTCCCTCCCTTAACTACTTTTCATTGCTGACACACACACCTCCACCACCACCTGTAGCTAATCAGATTTAAGCAAAATATTTTAATAATGATCGCTTCAAGCTTCAATAATCAAGTTGGTATGTAGCTGCATTCTTCTCCCAGCTGGTGGACCTTGAGGCAGGGTCTCAGGGAGATGCAGCAGTAACTTTTGTTTTCCCCCAAGCATTCCCCTTCTCATCTACTCTCCCCAGAGTTGATGGCAGACTGTCACCACATGGTAGTGAAGCACAAGCAAGCATAAGGTGGCAGCTGATATGAATTGAAGAAGTTTCTTGGATGAGAAGCAAAATGTCTTCAAAATAAAGAAAGTCCAATTGCCTTTTGCAAAGCACCTTTGGGAAAACCCCTTGAATACACATCTCAGTTCATTCTTGACTTACCTGCTTCTCCCCATTTCGCTTCTTGTAATTCAGAAGCAGTTCTACAGCCCCCACGACTTCTTTCCGTATTGCATACAGGAGTGCATCACCCACGTAGATACTGTGGCTCAATAACAACTCCATAATCTCTAAGTTTTCATTTTCTATGGCTATTAGAAGGGCACTGCGACCAAGAGGGTCCATGCAGTTGATGTTAATGTTGTAATAGATCTCTGCCTCCACCAAGGAATGTTTCACGCTGGCATAGTCCCCCTTCTCCACAGCACTGAGGTAGGCCTTCTCCTCCAAGGACAGCTCCACTTCTGCCCGGACAATTTGCAGCGGGATCCGGTCTCTATAGGGGGAGTAGTTTATTTTTTTGTAATAGAGCTGAGCCATTTTTCATAGCGACTTGGTGGGCTGTTTGGAAACAAAGAAAAAAGCAGCTGTCAAGCACAGAAGATTCAGTCAATTCAAATTAGTATAAAAATTCATTGCAAACTTAAGTTCTCTACAAAAATCTGAACAATTAATGGTCAAGGGAAATGAGCAGGTAATAAGAGAGGCATTCAAGGTGGGCTAGACTTAGATTTCTTGCTGTGTGCAGGGACTCATGACTTGTGATGCATTTGGCCTCTCAGGCTCAACCTGGTCATCTCCTACGTCAGGAGAAAACTCCTGAATTCATTATTGAGAAAGACTACATGCACATTTGGAATCAACTTTTCCTGAACCTGAAGTTCTCCAGATGCATTGGACTAGTCCTCCTGATTTTGGAATGTGTAGATGACCTTGGAGGTAGAGGGAAAAAAGATGCTTCCTATGAAACAAGCTGATAAGAGGCAGGAGCCCACAATCATTTAATTATCTGCTACAGAAACTTAGGAAGGGCCCACCCAAATGGATCAAGCAGTTAAAAGTGGCAGCAGGAAGTTTATACATTCAGATTTGCAAGATTCTAGTATTGTATTCTTACAATACAATAAAATTAGTTGTGTTTCTTGCCTGCTTTACCTGAGAGGGTTGACAAACTACCAATTTAGCAGGTCCATTCTGTGAATAGCATGGAATCAAGCTATAATCTATCTGGCAAGCACCAAATTAGGAGAGGTAAATATAGCAATAGCCATAGCACCTAGACTTATATAGCACTTCATAGTGCTTTACAGCCCTCTCTAAGTGGTTTACAAAGTCAGCAGATTTCCCCCAACAATTTGGGTCCTCATTTTACTGACCTCAGAAGGATGGAATATTGAATAAACCTTTTACACAATCAGGATCAAACTCCTGGCAGTCAGCAGAGTTAGCCTGCAATACTGCATCATAACCACTGTGCCACCAGAGTTATATGCTTTTTAAGGAGTTTTTATTATTGGTTGCATTGCATTGCATTTAGTTTTTATACCTGCCCATCTCAACAAATGACTCTGGGCAATTATAGAAACATTACCAATTAAAATTTTGTGTGCGTGTGTGTGTGCATGCGTGCATGCGTGTGTGGTCACCAAGTAAAATTATTGCCATACATGTAAACCTAGCAAAGAAATGTCCCTTTTCTGACACCTTAATTATCACTAGATGGGGAAGATCTTTTTCTTTACTTTTTTACATTTATCACAACGGTATGTTAGCTGGAGCATAGGATGAAACCTGAGAAGAATCAAAGCAGTATTTCAGTTGTGTTCAGAATCTGTCCACCAATTAGTTGGGGTGGCAATATATAAACCAAAAATGTATGTTTGTAGTTTTAAGACAAAACCACTGTATTGATTTATACTATATTCCGATTGGTTGATTATGTTGCAAATTACCATAAGAGGGAGCTAGTGATCATAGCTTGCTTTCTCTGACATTCTGTCTCTGACATTCTGTTCCTATCTAAGGTTCTCTGTTGTATTTATGCTGTGCTTATACTTTGATATTTTTGTTTACTGGAAATGACAAAGGCAACCAGTAAGAAGACTTTGTAATTGGATAGTCTTTGGACTGTAAAAGGAATATGACCTGGACCATTTATTGGACTGTGCTATTTCNATTCATAACTACTCTCATAAACGTTTCCATGTGCATATCCTTGTTACTCAAGGGTTATTCTGTACATATCATAACAGGCTCTGTCTAGCACAAGAGGTGATTATCGTTAGTGTAGACTTAACGGAGTTTCCAAGGAAGGAAGGGACCCCAGAGTTATAACATGGAGCACTACAGGGAAATCAACTCATGCAGCTGCTCCAAGCTGTCATGACAGGGCTACTCCAGTGCTTGAACCTCAAGCAACCTCCTCAACCTTCTTCCTTTGTGCCATGATGGAAGTTTGGTCTCCAAACTTGTCTGTCTACCACCACATTCCAGAGGCCTTATAAACAATGGGCTACCAGCTAATTTACACAAGAAACAAGGTACTTCCAAGTACTTCTCCAAAGCACCAGAGGGCAGGACAAATAGGTGGTAGTAGTAGGTTGTTAAAGAGAGACCCAACTATAGAAGTCAGGAGAAATTTCCAGAGAGTGAGAACACTTAATGGAATAGCTTGCCTCCCGGATCTCTGAGTGCTCCATCACTGGAGGTTCTTAAAAATAGACCGGACAACCATTTGACCATGATGGTATAAGACTGTGATGGCGAACCTATGGCATGCATGCCACAGATGACATGTGGAGCCATTCGTGCAGGCAATTTTACCTGTACTGAGCATGCGCACACCTCCCAGCCGATTTTTGGCCCACTTGAGGCTGTTTTCGTCCTCCTGGAGGCTCGAGGGAAGCCTCTGCAGCCTTAGGAGGCCAAAAATGGATCTTCTGGAAATAATGGAAGTGCCGAAACAGGCCCATTTTCAACCTCCCGAGGCTTCCCTCGAGCCTCCGGGAGGGCAAAAATGGCCTCCCTGGGCTTCTGAGGCCCTCTGGAGGCTGAAAACAGGCACTTCAGGTATTTCTGGAAGGCCCATTTTTCAGCCTCCCATGGCTGCAGAGGCTCCGGGAGGACGAAAACAGCCTCAAACGGGCCGAAAATCAGCTGGGAGGCACACACATGCGCAGTGCAACTAAGGGGGCATGACGGGGTATTGCGCGTGCATGTGTGGGAGGGGTGGGGCACATTGCATTGTGGGTGCCGGCATGCACACGCTTTCAGCACACCACAACAAAAAGGTTCGCCATCACTGGTATAAGGTCTCCTGTCTTGAGCAAGGAGCTGGACTAGATGACCTCTGAGTTCCCTTCCAGCCCTACGATTCTACCCTCTGTGTAAGCCACTCATGACTGGCATATCCAGCACCCTTATGGTATTCAGGCACCACCAGCCCGTAAGGGCAGTCTGAGCTTCCATACTACCGTGACCTGTTATTACGGTACTGCAGTTGTAAATGAAACAATCACAACTTGGGTGAAGGAAAGAGCAGCAATTTCGGAACAATAGATTTGACAGCGGCTTCACAGTGCCTGTGGGGGAATGGACCCAAATGACAATCTATGGGAGTCACGTCCATGATCTGTGGAGAGAAGCCCCATGAAAGGCGAGCTGTGAAGGTTTCCAACTGAGCCAGTCATCCACTGGTACTTACCAACAGCAGAGAGGGAGACAGTAGGCTTTCGGGTGTCTCTGAAAGAAAACAATGCTGTCTGTTAGGAATATAAGTCACCTAACAGGTATTTGGGTTAGAAATATATAAACCAGGATAAACATATTAAAACTTTAAGAAAATGCAAAACTGTAATTAGGTGTGGTTTCTCAAACAGCCATAGGATGGAGCCAGAAACCTGGGTTGTTTAGTCTGAGTCTCAGAAGAGAATGTGAGTGTATCTCTGTTTCCTTCTGTTGGAAAGTATTGCTGTTGCTCCATTTCTTCTAATTGACTGATATTACTGAATTTAATGTAAGTCTGATACTGAACTGTTTTTGACACTAGACTTTGATATTTGGATTACCCCTGGATTGAAAAACTGACTGATTTACCTGTGAATGACTTTTGGATTGCTTATTTTGGACTTTGCTTGAACCTTTCTGGAAGTAAAACCCTACATTTACTGTACAGTGTATCTGTGTACTGTGTGTGTATTGTTCAAACACTACTCTCAAATATGTCTCCCTGTATGCACTCGTTCTCCTTATGGGGAATTACCTCAACACTGTCATAAGAACACATAGCTTAACCAGGCTCTCCTAAACTCCCACCACCAAACAATTAGAATTCTATGCGTACGTTGCTCTAAAACCCAAGGTTTGTTTTTTTTTACTTTCACAGCATATGCACTGGATTAAAATAAATCCACCTACAGTGATCACCCTTGCTATTTCTGCATGAGTCACTGATCAAGGCAGACCCTGCTTGAAAAGAGGCATGCCTGAAGCTGTGATTCACGCGCAGATACAGCAGCAGACGCCAATCCTGAAGGACCAACCCTCTTCCTGTTGATCTGCACTGGAGTCACAGCAAAAAACCCATTTGCCTTGAGTGTGGAACATGAAAATCTCTGGTACGTTCTGCAGGCAACTTGCTTTTTGGGGGTTGGGCCTACAGGACATGGGATAACTTTTGTGGCAAGCTGCTTAACCACTGGTTCCAGTGATCACATTGTTCCAAAACATGCCAGAAACCTGGCTTCAGCTTCAAGGTCCTCATGCCAGCAAGGTACAGGTAGGCCTTTCGGTGTAACTTTAAATGGCTGTGTAGCAGTAACACTTGGACTTATATACTGCTTCACAGTGCTTCACAGCCCTCTCTAAGTGGTTGACAGAGTCAGCCTCTTGCCCCCAACAATCTAGCTACTCATTTTCCCCACCTCAGAAGGATAGAATGCTGAGTCAACCTTGCTGCATTCTAACCACTGTGCCACTATGACAGGAAGGAAGGAAGGGAGGGAGGGAAGGGAAGGGAGGAAGGGCAATAGCCCTTAGACTTATATACTGCTTCACAGTGCTTTTCAGCCCTAAGTGGTCAGCATACAGTCCCCCAACAATCTGGGTCCTTGTTTTACCCACCTTGGAAGGATGGAAGGCTGAGTCAACCTTGAGCCTGGTGGAATTTGAACTGCCAAATTGCAGGCAGACGGCAGTTAGCAGAAGGAGCCTGCAGTGCTGCACTCTAACCACTGTGCCACTGCGGCTGATGTCTAACAAATAAATGGCTGTAAGCCAAGGCCCACCTGTACCTTGCTGGCATGAGGACCCTTAAGGTGAAGGTAGGTACTGGCACATATTGGAATGTGACTCACAACTGATACTCACATTAACAACTGTTGCAGCATCCCCAAATCACGTGATCAAAATTCAGGCACTTGATAACCGGCATGTATTTAAGAAGGTTGCAGCAACTTGGGTGGTGGTGGTCACGTGATCACGCTCGGCACCTTTTGCAACATACACAGTCAGTGGGGGAAACAGGATTTGCTTAATGATGGTGATTCACTTAAACAACTGCAGTGACTGACTTAACAACCGTGGCAAAAAGGTAGTAGAATGGAGCGGGGCTCACTTAACCACCATGTTTAAAAATGGAAATTCTGGTCCTAGTTGAGGACAACCTGTAATTCAATTTCACAGAATTCTCCCCCACCTCATCTACACACACACACACACACACCCCAATTGGGTGGAAATTCCACTCCTCTTTGCACCATAGTACAGGCAAATCCCACTCACTAAGCCAGTGGTGGTTAACCTTTTGGGGCTCCTGTGCCAAAAATTGTGCGTGCACTTACATGCTTGAGCTCACATGCCAGCAAACAGAAGGCAATGCGTGCCCACCCCCATGCATGCGCACGCAATCCNGCGTGCACTTACATGCTTGAGCTCACATGCCAGCAAACAGAAGGCAATGCGTGCCCACCCCCATGCATGCGCACGCAATCCCCACCTACCCCCACCACCCCCTTACCTGCACCGTGCCTCACAGCTGATTTTCGGCCAGTTTGAGGCCTTTTTCGGCCTCCCAAAGAGTTGAGGAAGGCTTTTGCAGGCTTTGCAGGCTGAAAACTAGCCCCGTTTCATCACTTCCGGTATTTTTGGGAAAACAGAAAGTGATGAAACAGGGCTAGTTTTTGGCCTTCAAAGCCTGCAGAAGCCTTCCTCAAGTCTTTGGGAGGCCGAAAAAGGCCTCAAACCGGTCGAAAATCAGTTGTGAGATGCATGCATGCCCAGCGAGGTAAGTTTGCCTGCAGCTCGCATGCCGGCACAAATGGCTCTGCATGCCACCTGTGACATGCGTGCCCAAGGTTCGCCATCACAGCGCTAAGCTATAATAGGAGAAGACAACATTAATAATACCCCAAGTATTTTGAAGGACCCACTTAAAAGCAGCAGCTGCCACCACAGGTGCCCTACAGCAGGGGTCCCCAAATGCCCAGTCCATGGACTGACACAGATCCATGGCATGCCAGAAAGCAGTCCACGCAAAAAAGCCAAGTCCCAAACACAGGATGCAGGCCCCTCCGGTCGTGGAAAAGCTTCTCTCCATGGAACTGGGCCCTGGTGCCCAAAAGATTGGAGGCCACCGTCCGACAGGAACCTCCACTCTCCCAAAACCCACTGAATGACCGTGTCTGTCTTCTTACAGGCCACCAGAACTCTTACTTGATGTCCCAGATGTAGATGTATGTGTCAACCGAACTGGTAACCAGTAGATCTGACTCAAACACTGCCCAGTCCAAATCACTAGAAAAGGCAGAGAGAAAAAGAGAGGAGAAAATCAGAAGATCGGGAGTGAGCAAGTATGGCCCCCTTCATGACCTGTGGACCATGGCAATTCCTGAGTATGGCTGGCTCAGGGAAGTCCACAGTTCATAAAGGGGGCAAACTACTTTATAGAAGGTGAAGTGAATTTTATAGAAGGTAGAGGGACAGAAGGTCCCTTCCAACTCTATTAGTCTATGTTCACCTCTGAAACAAATGAACAAGAGAGCTCAATGGTGGCAGCTTATAATTACAAGGCTTTGTGCAGTGACTTCCCACCAGCTTCTCTATTGTGAGGAATACCATACTGGTATTTTGCAAGCAAACCTGCCCCGTTTGGCTTCTCCCTTCCTAGGTTGCTCTTTTTGCTTTAGGGCCTCATCCACAGAATCTTCATGGGAGACTGTAACAATTATGAATTATGCATTCTAGGCTTCCTACATTGAGTCATTTTGGTGCCATGGTTTCGCCAAGGCTGATTTCTGGGAAAACCCAGCAAAGTTTTTCAGAGATTATCAGGAGATTTTTCCCCAATAAAAAAAAAAAACCCCTGCAAAACAGCTTGCCCTACGAAATCCAGCTGCTGCAACTCCAATGCCCTTGAGCAGTGGAAAGCAAAAATGTGGATCGTGACATTTTGGCAGTTCTTGGAAATGTGCAGCTGGAGTTGCTTGGCAGCTGAAGTCCTCAGACCTTCAAGGGGCCAAGGCTGAGAAATACAAGCCTGGCCTCCATTGAAGACAACACAAGAGTTATAGCTCAGAGATTATTAAGCTAAAGTCTTTTGATATGTTCATGTCTCTGCTTGGGATGTGCTGCAAACAAGCAGCAGCAGCAGGAGGGCTGAGAGAAAGGAGGCCTCACAGGTATCACACCACTGGCTCAAAATGCACCGGGCTCCCTGGAGCAGCCATACCTGATGACACGAGTGTGTCCTTGCAAGGAAGTGCCAATTTCCCCATTACCGTCCTTCCACTTGTATAGGTCAACACGTTGGTTGCTCTGAAATTAGAAAACATCAGGAGCTGCAAACAAAACCACAGACTCATTTTCCAAAAACGGTGCTCAGCAGCCTGAAGATGCGTGGACTTCATTTCCCAGAATTCCCCAGCCAGCATGGGGGGTTTTTGGGGGGAGAATTCTGGGAGTTGAAGTCCACGCATCTTCAGTCACATATCTGCAAGCTCTTATGGTTGAGAAACAATATTTGAGAATGAGAGCATTCCTTTAGCTTTTAAAATGAGGAGGGAAATCCTATCCTCCAAGATAAATATGTTCCCCAATATTTGGGCTAGAAAATTTCCTCATACTCACTTACTGAGTGTTTCAAAAGAGTTCTCTAGGGGAGACATCTTTCCATCTTCCATATTAAATGCTCAGAAACAGCCAAACAAAGCACAATTTAGTTGTTGTACAGCTGATCTCCAATTCACGTAATCTTTTTCAAATTTGTAATGCCTAAAGAGTTTATTTTTTTTAACAAAGTTTTTATTTTTTACAACAAACATACGAACAAAACATAAAAACATAAAAACCTCTTTCAATTACACACATACAGTGTGTCAGTTGGTTACAATCTTTTGTGCTATTATTTTTTTACCATTAGTCACAAGTTATATAAATTCTCACCTTATCTAACTTGTACTTATGTAATATCAATTATTAATCATTCATTTGACCTATTTTTCCATCATTTTATAAGAGATATTCTAATTTTCATTATGATTTAATCTTGTACATTCATCCAATGGTTATACATTTTATATTGTGTTCTTTATCAATCTATTAACATTTATTGTAAGACTTACTAATCTATTTCTTTACCATGTCTTTTTATCTAACCATTGATAAAATAAATCCCACATCACATAAAATTGTTTATCCTCTTGTTCTCTAATTTCAAATGTCAATTTACTCATTTCGTCACAGTCCATTATTTTTTTAATAATTTCCTCCTGCATAGGTATTTTTTCATTTTTCCAATTCTTAGCAAATACAATTCTAGCTGCTGTTAAAACATTCACAATCAAATATTTCAATTCTTTACAATATATTTCTGGTATAATTCCCAATAAAAATATCTCAGGTTTAAAGTCTATGTGTTGTTTTGTTATTTTTTCCAATCGTGTGGATTATGGTCCAATATCTTTTTGCCATTTATCTAAGTCAANTCTTATACAAATTTTCTTTATATGCAGTTGACATTGTCATTTTATAATTTTGAGACCACAATTTTTGCCATTTATCGAAGTCAATCCCATATCCGAAATTTTCCCCCACGCAATCATTGTTTCTTTTACTTGTTCTTCCTCTAATTTAAACTCTAGCAAATGGACATTTGCATTATTATAGTGAGTCATTAAGGTCACCTGAAGGTTTATCTGTGTCCATCTGAGTGATGGGAATCGGGGTGAAGCTTTCTTGGAATTGTTGAAAGGACTGTGTTGTAGATTGGAGATAGATGATGTCTTATCCCTTCCCCTCAGAGAGGGATGTATTTTTTTGTGAAAACTCAAATAAAATTGACAAAAAAAAAAGAGTGAACTGTGCAGATGGACTGCTGAATCTAGTCCTGATCAGTGGTGGAATTCAAAATTATTTACTACCGGTTCTGTGGGCATGGCTTGGTGGGCATGTCTTGATGGCATGGCAGTGGAAGGATACTGCAAAATCCCCATTCCCTCTCCACCCCACTAACCTGCTTTCCAGCTCCATTCTCCTGTGTGGGGTAACAAAAGAAGACCCAGCCGGTAAGCTGGGACTCAGGAGGTGGAGAATAGATGGGGCAGGGCTAGTCAGAGGTGATATTGCCGCTTCTCTAAAGTACTCAAAATTTCCACTACCGGTTTATTTTTTATTTATTTTTATTTGTCAATTGCTTACAAGATAATAGGTATAAGTAAGAACATTGTTATGAATACATGGATACATATAAGAAAAAAATATATATAAAAGAAACAAAAGGACAGGGACGGTAGGCACGTTGGTGCGCTGATGCACGCCCCTTACAGATCTCTTAGGAAAGGGGTGAGGTAAATAGTAGACAGTCTAAGGTTAAAGTTTTTTGGGTTTGGAAAAAAAAACCACAGAGTCAGGTAGAGTATTCCAGACATTGACCACTCTGTTGCTGAAGTTGTATTTCCTGCAATCAGGTTTGTGCGATTAACCTCGAGTTTGTATCTATGTTTGCTCTTGTGTTGTTAGGTTGAAGCAGTGAAGTATTCATTGACAGGTAGGACATTGCAATGTATGATTTATATACTATACTTAAATTGGACCAAAGGCGCATAGTTCTAGCTTTTCTAGGTCTAGAATTTCAAGTCTGGTGACATAAGGTATTCTGCAACAGTAGAGGAGTGGAGAACTCTTCTTGTGAAATATTTCTGGACTTTCTCAACTGTTCTATATCAGATATGTACTGTGGGTTCCAGACTTATGAGCTGTATTCGAGTATTGGTCTAGCAAATGTTTAGTACTGTATGCTCTAGTTATTAGTGTAATATTACCAGAGAAAAAGTATGTAAGATTAGGTTAAGAACTCTTAACGCCTTTTTGGCTATGTAGTTACAGTGGGCTCTAGCACTTAGATCATTTGTAGATGAGTACTCCAAGATCCTTGACAGAGTTTGGATCATCAACAAGGTCTTTGAATGTTCAGCCTGTATTTTATGTTCGATTTTTTTTGCCAATATGTAGGACAGACATTTATTTGTTGAGATTTTGAAGTTGCCATTTGTTTGACCATTCTGACACATAGTCGAGGTGTTTTTGAAGGGTAGCAGTATTGTCTGTGGTATTGAATAGCTTTACATCATCAGTGAAGAGAACACAGTTACTCTTAATATGATCATTTATGTAGAGTATGAGAGAGTTGGTCCTAGGACACTGCCTTGGGGACACCACTGTTGACAGGTACAGAATTTGATAGGACACTCCCAATTTTGACCATTTGTTGTCTGTTTGAGAGGAATGCTTCTATCAGTTATGGCAGGTGTCCAGAGATACTGTAAGATTTTAGTTTTAGGAGTAGTTTGTCGTGTACCACTGATCAATAGGCTTTACAGAAGTCTATGTAGATTGCGTCTATTGTTTTGCCCTGATCGAGTTGTGTAGTCCATATGTTTTTGCAACGTAAGAGCTGCAGATTTCAGGATAGTTTTTTCCTGAAACCAAATTGTTTATTGGAGAGTAGGTTGTTTGTTTCTAAGTGGAGCATGATGGATTGGTTCTCCAGAACTGGTCAGAACCTGCTGAACATCACCTCTGGTCTTGATGTGTTTGTTCTCCTATGTTGTGCCATGCGCTTATGAAGTGGTTGTTTTGGTTCCCCAATGTACAGATTTGCATATGGCTCATTCCATTGTTCTGCATATACACGTTGCTCACTGTACAACACACTGTATTGTATTCACCACACTTCCACAGCCACTCTTTCCTCACCCTCCCCAATCTTCTGCTGCCCTTCTCTGCATTAAAAAAAATCAGGATCTGCATCAGTGATAGGATTCAAAAATTTTTTACTTCTGGTTCTGTGGGCATGGCTTCATGGGCGTGGCATGGCCTGGTGGCCATGCTAGGGGAAGGTTATTGCAAAATCCCATTCCCTCCCCACCCCACTAACCTACTTTCCAGCTCCATTCTCCTGTGCGGGGCAACAAAAAAACCCCCAGCAGATCAGCTGGGACTCAGGAGGTGGAGAATAGATGAGGGTGGGGCCAGTCAGAGATGGGATTTGCCAGTTCTCTGAACTACTCAAAACTTCTGCTCCCGGTTCTCCAAAACTGGTCAGAATCTGATGAATACCACCTCTGATCTGCATCAAGATTGCAGGAAGTGATCGTGCCACTCTATACAGGTAGTCCATGACTTACAACAGTTCATTTAATGACCAGCACTGAAAAAAAGTATCTTTGGATCATTTTTCACATTTACAACTGTTGTAGCATCCTCATGGACACGCAATCAAAATTCAGGTGCTTGGCAGCCAACTCATATTTATGATGGTTGCAGTGATTCACTTAACAACTGTGGCAAAAAGGTTCGTAAAATGGGGCAAAACTCACTTGACAAATGTCTCACTTTCGCTTCTCATCCAAGAAGCTTCTTCAGAGCCTTCCTGACAATGCTCTAACAATGCTGCTAAGCAATGCTCAATATTGACTTTTATTCTTATTTACCAATTGGACCCATGGAATATCAGACAGATAAGGGAGGGGTAAATGGATTCTTAATGTGTTCATGTCTACACCCATTCGTGTATAAGGATATTTTAAATTCAATGCTCAGCTGAATTTTGCTGGGTATTTGATCCATAGGTAGAAATATGTATTTCATTATATAGTTGTATATAGCTAAAATGCTTTAGGTAAGAGCAGCAGGGCAAAATATAGGCAAAGCTTGAGTCTGTAGATGGGAGAAAAAGGGGATAAATCAAACAGCTATCCTGATAGAGATTATGATTTTTCCCTTGTTAATTTGAGTCTCTCATTATAAAATTAATGCATTTATTTTCACTAGCGTTTTAAACCCTAGATGGCAGCAGTGGAACAAAATAGCCATGGAGAAAATATAGTTTGCTAATCATGATTATATGTGTTATTTTTGGTGTGTTCATTTAGGTGGTAATGAATTTATTTATATAGTTCATCAAGCTTAACTACTGAGGAGATGATTTTCTGAATGAAACAATAGAAGCTAATTGTCCAATACAGTTTTACAACCTTTACCCGAATTACTGGAAGAGCTTCATTTACATTAGCTTAAAACCTTTACAACACTCTTATGAGGCAGACTTGCACTTTTTCTGATTTACATGTCAAATATGATATGAAACTTTCAAGAAGCTGAAGGTAAGAACGAATGGCTCTACTTAGCAAATTAGCAAGGATGAGGCAAGATTTGAACCAGGGAGTTCAGACTATGAACACTGGCAAAACATTAAAGTTCTTAATTAATAATCTGAATGACTAATTAAATAACTGTGTCTGAGATTTTGAGGATTACATGAAGACTCCTGGTTTTAGCACTGTCCAGGCGAGACCAGAATTAAGCTTATCTTCTGGTTATATCTTTCTCAGAGGTGGGTATTCAGCAGGTTCTGACTAGTTCTGGAGAAATGGTAGTGGAAATTTTGAGGAGTTTGGAGAACCGGCAAATCCCACCTCTGACTGGCCTCGTCCCCCATCTATTCTCTGCCTCCCATTGAGTCCCAGCTGATCGACTAGGTCTTCTTTGGTTGTCCTGCACAGGAGAACAGAGCTGGAAAGCAGGTTAGTGGGATGGGGAGAGAGTGGGGATTTTAAAGTATCCTTCCTCTGCCACACCCACCAAGCCAAACCATGCCCACCAAGCCACGCCCACAGAACCGGTAGTTAAAAAATTTGAATCCCACCACTGGGCATAACCTTGCAGATCATAATAGAAATCTTGCAACACAATTAAATAAGTGTACACATTCCTAAACTTGTCAATTTCAAAGCCTTAAAAACAGATTAAAAATTCATCGACTCAATGTGCTAGTGGCTCCCTGAAATGTTTGCTGTTGTCACTGCTGTCTCTGGGCTAATAAGCCTCCTTTCCAATTGCAACTGCCTCACACTTATTTTCCTCTGCCTGCATATCTCTCCCAGTTTGAAATAAGACCGGACCGGATTTAACCTCCAACACCAACATAAAAACTAATGAACACATGGACAGCAGACCTATGGCAAGTCAGTTCTATTGCAACAAGAAATTATGTTTGTTGCAGTGGTGGGATTTAAATTTTTTACTAGCGGTTCTCCAGAACTGGTCAGAACCTGCTGAATACCACCTCTGGTTTGTTGACAATATGCTCTAAGACCTGGTTGAACAAAAATGTATGTGCGTATCCCACAAAGACAATAAAATATACACAGCCTGGAGTTCTGAGCATCACCAAGACATTTGATTGCCAGACAGCTGCTTGTCACAGCTGTTTGGCATGAGAGAACATCTGGAGCTAAGCCTCTAATAGATGATCAGAGAACATTACACACTACCACTATTTCCATTGTCCAAGAACTAGTTTCAAATCTGCAATTAATCATCTTTTCCAACTTGGAAAATTTGCCCTAAATTGTTTACTCTGCTCTGAAGCTGCCACAACTTCTGCTGCGAAACAAATGCACCCCAACTAAATGAAACGGCTGTTTGTTTGTTGAGAAGAACAACAAAAACGATTAAGGGAACTGGAGACTAAAACATATGAAGAACAGTTGCAGGAATTGTCTAGTTTGATGAAAAGAAAGCCAAGGTGTGACAGGACTGCAATCTTCCAATATCTAAGGGGCTGTCACAAAGAAGAGAAGATCAACCTACTCTCCAAAGCACCTGAAGGCAGAACAGGAAGCAACGGATGGAAACTAGTCAAGGAGTGAAGCAACCTAGAACTAAGGAGAAATTTCCTGACAGTTAGAATAATTAATCAATGGAACAATTTGCCTCCAGAAGTTGTGAATGCTCCAACACTGGAGGTTTTTAAGAAGAGATTGGACAACAATATGTCTGAAATGGCATAGGGTTTCCTGCTTGAGCAAGGGATTGGACAAGAAGATGTTTAAGATCCCTTCCAACTCTGTTATTATGTTATTCAGTGGCAATTGCTAGTTGAGCACTCAGCAGAAAGAAAGCCAGAATGGAAATTGAATTATCTTACCCAATCTGTTGTTTTCTCAAAATGTTTGACTGGCACTCCAGTAGATTGTTAGTTAAGGAATTAAAGTTCGTCACCTATGCATAGCATCTGCTGTTTTAAACTTAGGGCAGAACATATGGATAAAAGATTTAGAAGATGGAAAGCAGATGGGAGGAAACATTTTCATATCAGCTTTCTCCCTTGAGATTCACAGCTAATGTCATCTTGGAGCATGTTTTCTCTCAAATGGCATTGACATGCTATGATTTAGCTGTGCTGTTTAATTTTGTACTGCGTTGAGATTGATTCTTCTCCTTCTCATATTTGTTTCCCATTGTGATCTGGTTTTGATGAGAAGGTGGATGAAATTGTAATTTTCTTCCATTCAGTTCTTGCACGAACCCCTCGATTTTCTTGTCAAGGATTTTCAGAAGTGGTTTACCATTACCTCTTTCCTAGGGTTGAGAGAAATGGACTGGTCCAATGTCACCTGTCGACTTCATGCCTAAGGTAGGACTAGATTAACAGTCTCCCAATTTCTGGCTTGAATCACTACATCAAACTAGCTCTTGGATTGAAGAGTGGGAAATTGTAACTCAGACTTTGCCCTCAAATTGACTTTAAACACTAGATCAGTGGTGGCTAACCTTTTTGGGCTCGGTGCCAGCATCCAGAAGGCAATGTGTGTGCCCCCTGCCCCCTGTGCATGCGCACGCAATCCGCTCTGCCGTAAGATGACCAACTTTTTTACAATGAAAAGGAGGACACAAATAAATTGAAGAAAAAAACCCAAAGCCACTTGTGCACGGCACACTCTTGTGTTCAGGACACTCTCTCAAAACAATTCTCCTGTGTGGAGCGCATGTGTCTCATAATTGCATCTCGCCACACTGTACCGAGCCTTGACGAGTCATCATGTCAAATACAAATACGTCATATCACACACAACGGATCAGATCGGCATCAATCAAATACGGAGATTTACAGATTAGTCTTCAAATATCAAAAAGGAGGACATGTAGGAGGACACTTTTCAAGAGAGGACAGAACTTACAAAAGAAGGACTGCCCTCCCTAAAGGAGGATGGTTGGTCACCTTACCCTGCCATCCCCTTACCTGCACTGCACCTCACAGCTGATTTTTGGCCTCCAAGAGGCTTGAAAAAAGCCTCTTCAGGCCAAATAATAAGCCTGTTTTGTCACTTCCAGTATTACAGGAAGTGATGAAATGGGTCTATTATTCGGCCTAGAAAGCCTGCAGAGGCTTTTTTCAAGCCCCTGGGAGGCCGAAAAATGCGTTAAACCAGCTAAAAATCAGCTGTGAGGCACACGCATGCAGTGAGGTAAGTTTGCCTGCGGCTTGACGGCTGACACAAATGGGTCTGCGTGGCACGCGTGCCATAGGTTCACCATCATGGCACTAGATCATGGGGATCAAACTCAATTTCATTGAGGGCCTCATCAGGGTTATGTTTGACCTCAGGGGGCTGGGTTGGGCCTGGCCAGCTTGATGTCATTTGTGTCGAGGGTGCCTGTGGTGGCCAGAGTGCTCTGCTACAGGCTCACAAGCTCTGTTTTCAGATATGACAGCTTCCTACAACCGTCTGCCAGCAAAAACAGAGCTCGGGAGGGGCCACACGCAGCCCTCTTGAGCTCTGTTTTCACTGGCAGAGGCACCGTGGGCCTTGAGTTTTACACCTCTGCACTAGATGATGAAGTTAGAAATAGAAAAATACTATTTCATCTCATTGAAAGTAATAGTATAGGGAATGATGCCCAACACTTCACCTCCAAGGAGAGGACCAGGCTTAGTCTGAGGGGAAGTGTCAAATGCATCATCAGTTCGGAGTCCCTTTGTGCCCACAAAAATTCTAACTCTCACCCACCTTGAATTCCTTTGATTTTTATTTCCCACCAATTTGCTTTGACTGATGGGCTCAATTGTGGTCAAGGACTACCTGTACATATTCCTTAACAGAAATTTGAGAAAGCATGTCATGAAAGGATCAGCAGTATCCCCGCTCCTCTCTGCTCAAAAGTAGCTTTTTTTTTATTTTTCTTGGGAAAAAAAAAGATTGAGGGTGGGGGTAGTAAGGTATAATTTGTCCTTGAGCATTAAGTCCCCTGTTTCTTTCCATTCTGTTTGGATTACAAGACAGGAAGATGGGATAGGCCCATGATGGCGAGCCTATGGCATGTGTGCTTGAAATGGCATGCAGAGTCATTTCTGCTGGCATGCAAGCCGTTGCCCAGAACTAATACACTGTGCATGCGTGTGTGTCACCAGCCAGATGATTGTTGGTATCTGCTGTGCATATGAGGGGGTAGACGTGCGCGTGGGAGATGAATGCGCATGCGTGGAGGGGCGGGACACATGGGGGGGCACATGCACATGCACAGAGGCATGTGGCGCGGGGGGATCACACACGCATACATGGGTGGGGGGTCGTGCACGCATTGCATTATGGGTGCAGGTGACAAAAAGATTAGCCAACACTGGGATAGGCAGTGTGAACCACCATCCACAGCCTCAAAAGTCAGTGAGGCCTTATCCGAATTTTCTTCCTCCCAAACTCTTTGTTTGAACTGCTTTTCGAGAGAAGAACCAACAGGGAAGACTTCAAGGCTTCCTAAAATTGAAAGCTTCTCCCTGGGGTAATTGAAATGTGTGTGTGTGTGTGTGTGTGTGTGTTTTAATCAAAGGATTGATAAAATTGAATTCCAGGAACAACACAGAAGAAACAGATAAAGCTGAGTGGGAATTTGGTGAAACAGAGCTGGAGGTATTGCCTACTGAAGACAGTCAAGCTAATTAGAATTGGTAACTCAGGCATTCCATTCCATGCTGTGCCAATGACCATACAAGTTTCAAATTTGCCTGCTATAGTTTCTCTCTCTCTCTGTATTTCAGAAGTAAAAATAACAATGTGACTGATGGATTTTATGTCCTTGAGTGGCCAACACCCAACAGAAGTCTAGAAAATGGCAAATTTCTTTTAAACAAAAGAATTCTTTTGAATTCTACATGTCTCTGCCTTCGCTGCTATTTAAAACCTCTCTTCTAAAAAATTCCCATAGAGCTTTCTGAGTTGATATGTTCAAAAGGATTGGGGTGTGTGTGTGTGTGTGTGTGTGTGTGTGTAGGGAAGTAGAGAAAGCAGCAACAAAACTAAACAGTTTTACATCTTTGGGGTGGGATGAGGTGGTTTAAATTCAGGTAGATGTATGAGCAGAAATTTCAGCTTAGATCAAAGATGAATAATGAATATCGGAACACTGCTAACATGTCTCCCCTAGTCCTTCTTTTCATCAAACTAGACATACTTAGTTCCAGCAACCGTTCTTGATATATTTTAGCCTCCAGTCCCCTATTCATCTTTGTTGCTCTTCTCTACACTCAACATCATTTTTACATCATGGCAACCAAAACTGGATGCTGTATTTCAAGTGCCGCCTTACCAAGGCATTATAAAATGATATTAACACTTCACATGATCTTGATTCTATTCCTCTGTTTATGAAGTTAAAATCTTAACCTTTGCTGGCTCACACTATGGTATATGGGGTTAGGCTACTGTTGGAAGAATGATCCTTCTGGGTTCACTTCTAAGTGGGGAAAGAGACACTGGAAACATGGAAAGCTGGTTTAATGGTGGACAGCAGGACCACATGCCTGGGAGCTCCAAAGCAAAAAGGATGATCACAAGCTTCAAAATGTTGGATGAAGGAAAAGAAAGGAAGGGCTGATATGCTGAGTGTGCCTGGGTTTTATACCCTCTGCTGGGATTTGAATTTGAGCTTGTATTCTGATTGGTTGTCAGACTCCCATGGGGCCATGCAAGGGCAACTCTGTAGGCTGTCCTGAGTTCCAGGCTTGGTTGAGCCTTTCTGGATGATGATGTAATGAAAGGGCTTTGGGCAATTCCTATTATAACTTTACCTGGAGTAGATCTTTGTTATGTAAAATAGACTGGCCTAAGCCAGAGTAATGGTCCATTAGCTAAGGTGGGGATGAGTTTCTGCTTCTGAGTTTCTACTCTTTTTAGGGGAAATATTCTGCCTTTTTAATATTTCATAGGATATTTCATTTTTTTTGGAGAGGGGTGGGTGCTTCCTATACTACTTTCAGTATCCTCCAGAATATTTGACTGAATATTTTCAAAAATCGGTAAGATCCACAGCCATAATAATTGGATGCAGAGGCATGAATATATATGCCAAGTTCTATGCTTCGGTAGATTTTAATTGATACAGGTTTCATAGCTTGTTCTTGAAATACAAGTAGTCCTCAACTTATAGCCATTTGTTTAGCAACTGTCTGAAGTTACAATGGCATTGAAAAAAGTGATTTATAATTGATCCTCACATGACTGTTGCAGCCTTTGTGGCGCAGTGGTTAGAGTGCAGTATTGCAAGCTACTTCTGCAGCCAACTTCCTACAATTTGGCAGTTCAAATCCCACCAGGCTCAAGGTTGACTCAGCCTTCCGTCCTTCAGAGGTGGGTAAAATGAGGGCCCAAATTGTTGGGGGCAAATATGCTGACTCTGTAAAGCACTATAAAGCGGTATATAAGTCAGTGCTATTGCTATCTCCAAGAACTAATGGGCAAACCAGAGGCAAATCTGTAGAACAATTGTTTGTAATGGGTGGAAGATGACCAAAAACACAGATTTCCAAGAAAAATGACACTGGGTTTTGTCTGGAGCTATATCATCATCTCGGAATGCCCTTCTCCTCAATTCTGGAGGTGCAAGAAAAGATGACTGATTTTTAGAGCGGATAAGGAAAAAAAACTATGCTGCATATTTTTGTTAAAGAGACAATATTAACGCTTTATATTATTGGTTGAGAAGTCTAGTGATGCACGCTCAATATAGAGTTGACATGAGCGAGTCAGAAAATGGATATCCAAGAGATGTACTTACACACATTTTTCTTTCTTCCATTCAATCGTGTCCACTTCTCAGAGACCGCCTGGACAAGTCCCCACAGTTTTCTTGGCAAGGTTTTTCAGAAGAGCTTTGCCATTGCCTCCTTCCTAGGACTGAGAGAGAGGGACTGGATACCCAGCTGGCTTTGTGCTTAAGACTGGATTAGAATTCATAGTCTCAGTCATAAATCACTTTTTCCAGTACCTGTTCTGGCCCAACCTGATTACCAGCAAGAAAAATTCAAACAAACGTAGCATCTCAAACCTCCACAGCTTTAATCTACAAATAAACTTCTTTGTCAATAAAAGACAGCTTGCAGCCAAATAGTCCAACCAGAAAAGCCTTGACAGAATTCTTCAGATAATCCAGAGTCTCTACACACAATGCTGAGTCCTTAGAACGTTTTTGCTTTCTGAAAAAGCAAAAACCTTTTGAAACCGGGCTTATATTCCCTGGAGGGAGCGGCCATTACCTTGCATCCTTTCTCCTGAGTCGCCTGTGCTGCTCCAGCTGTTCTCTTTTATAAATCTTCCTGCGCTTACGTGCACTTGGCTCAGGCTCCTCGGGAATCTCCTTGTTTTGCAAGCCCCCACAATCCCTGAAGGCAGCAGTCCACTCCCTGATGGTCCTGGCCCCTCATCAGAGTCCTCGCTCTCCTCAGCCATGTGCACCTGCAACCAGCTAACCACAACACTGCCATTGTAACTTCAGATAATCATGTCAATAAGGATTCTCAGTCATCCAGGTCATGGTTGTCCCAACAGTGTTTTTTCAAGAGGCAACTGGACTTCCTGTTTTTTTCTATGAAGACATTTTGCTTCTCATCCAAGAAGCTTCTTCAGCTCTGACTGGATGGTGGCGAATGGAAGGATTTATATTTGTTGCATACAGCTGGTCATTTGTAGTCTTTTTAGAGAGTTGTTGAGGCCACTTGGATGTTTGTCTGTGTCCTCAGAGTCATCTGAGTGGTGCAAATGGGTGTGGAGCCTTCTAGGAACTGCTGAAAGGACTGTATTGTGGAGCTTCAAGGAAAAACAAGGAAATCCAGGTACCTCTTGAAAAAGCAACTTTGCACATTTCAAATAAACAGATATGTGCATCTGTCTAGTTGAACCACAGTACATTGTTTTCTATTTTCTCCAAATTAAGTGTCTCCTGGGTGTATCATTGGTCTTACTCATACTACCATGTTTCTCACAAAATAAGGCCAGGCCTTTTTTTTTTTTTAGCCCCGAAAAACAGGCTAGGATGTCTTTTTGGGGGTTGAATTAATTTCTCCCCTCCCCCACATGCACCAGCACCATCTCCAACCACAGCGTCTGGAATCGCTCCTGCTTTTCCCCGTCCCCGTACAAAGGGAAAAAAAAAAGATTTTGAGGTACCTGGAGCTCCGCACGCTGCGTTTGTTTAATCAGAAGTGGGCTGGGTGCGGCGTGAGAAGAGCCGAGCAAGCATCTCTGGAACTGCTTACCTCTGGTGCTCCAGCCATAGGGCTCTGCAAGGTTTCAAAAGCCTGTGGCCCCCGCTAGACCCGCGTTTGCCACCTCGGGCATCCTTGTCCAAGTGCCCAGGCCTACGACGAGCTGCACGTCGCGCGTCTCCGTGCAGCGCTCGTCTTCAATAAACAGCAGCGTGAGTGCTGGCCGGCGGGAACGCTGGAGCATTTTTCAGGCCACTTCTTAGGTGCGGAAGCCGCCTCTGTGACATTCCACGTTCCCGCCGCTGCTGCTTGTGCTGTTTTGGAGACGGTTTGCTGCAAGAGGAGGGAACGCTACCACTCGGCGGGCACTTGGAATGCAGGAACAGGCTGCACACCAGGACTTTTGCAAACTTGCAGAGCCTGAGGCTGGAGCACCAAGGGTAGCAGCAGCAGAGTTGCTCGCTCAGCTTTTCTCACACCACCCAGCTGCTCAGGATTAAACCAAAACACAGTGCGCGGAGCTCCCAAATCCCTCAAAATGTTTTTTTTTCTGTTGTTATGGGGACAGAGGAAAAGCGGGAGTGACTCAGATGCTGTTGTTGGAGACGGTGCTGGTGAGAGAGGTGCCAGCACTGGTGGGAACTGTGGAAACTACGGGGGCCTGAGAAGCGCCTGAAACGCTGGCAGACATCCACGCCGATGCTGCCCACCTGTTGACCCAGGTGAGAGAGGGGTAAGGGAGCCCTCCATGCTCCACCATGGTGTTAGGAGTGGCTGATGGTGAGGCATAGCTGCCCGTGGGACACTCCTAATGGCAAGTCCCCCCTGCCTCCCCCCCCCAACTCAGCATGTTTTAAACTAGGCCTAAATTTGGGAGTCATTTCATTTTATGCCTAGAAAACATGCTGGGTCTTCCTATTGGGGGGCGTGTATTGTTGGTATTATATTTATAAATATAATATTTATATATATTTATAAATATATATTTATAAATATATTTGCAGCCAAGATGGCCATCAGGAATTCTGACTGAAGACCTTAAGAAGGAACCAATTGGAACAGGGAAAGGCTAATATTGTCAACGGACTTTAGTATGATCAATATTGTCAGTCTGATTTTCTTTGTATTGTTCCCACTTTAGTTGACCCCCACAAAAATAACTGGGTTTTTTTTGGCCAGCTGCAGTGAGCGACCCCAGTATCAGCATATGAATACACTTTGCTTTTTAAACATTGCTGAGTGCATATTTCCAGTACTAACAATTTTAATCAGGCAAATTCACATGCAGATTACAGCAGGCCAAGCCAACTCTTGTTATCATTATTGACCAGAATGGTGAATAATATTCCAAATATAGCCTCACTGATATTTCTTGTGGCTGTGTATATCAACAACTCACTTGGAAACGAGCAGAATCTTAGCCAATTCAAAGTCTGCAGGGTTGTATATTTTCATCTCTGGTCTTTGATTCTGACTGTGTCCTGATGCTATTTGTGACCCTTTATGACCTAACTACTGTAGTTTGTGAAGAAGTCATGTGCTGTTGTTACATTTTCAAAAACCCTTCATTAGGCAGGACTGCTTCAACCCAGAAAACAGGTAGGTAAAATGACGGTCAATGACTAAAGTTAAGCTATTTGTTTTTATGAACTCCTGCCCTTCCCCCACTATTTAAATGCTAAGATGTTACATCTCTTTTCTGGCTCTCCCCCAAAGCAGGGGTGGGATTCCACAGGTTTGCAACTATCCTCTAGAACCAGTTGTTAACTTTCCAAGCAGTTCGGAGAACCGGTTGTGAGAAGAAATTACTGGTCTAATCCTGTAAGGAAGGCAGGAAGGAAACATTCTGGTGTTGCTTACAGAAACTGCCTCTCCGCTAAAGAAACTGCCTCTCTGAAACTGCCTCTCCGCCTTATTACATTTTTGGCAAGATGAGACTTCCTGTCTCAGAAACTTTCCTGGAGGTTTTTTGTCCTCCTTTGCTGGTACTTTGCTTGTGCCAAATGACCATTCAAAGTTACAATGGCACTGAAATAAGTGACTTATGACTGTTTTTCACACTTACAACTGTTGCAGCATCCCCACAGTCATGAGAGGCCAGGCGAGGAGATGTGTGACTCAATGTGAGTGATGTTGAGTTGGCCACAGCCAGCCAATCACATGACCACCAAGCCATGCCCATCAACTAAGCCACGCCCACAGAAATGCCCACAGAAAAATTTGAATCCCACCCCTGCTCCAAATAATTGATAATTTTCATGGAATTAAACCATTCGAATGTTGACGGGTATCAAGATAAGAATTGAATAGATTGTATTAGAGGGGGAGTGGGAAGTACAGGTAAACCACAATTGAGCCAACATTTCCATTGCTAAGCAAGACAGCTGTTGAGTGACAGCTTGTGCTTCATTTTATTTTACTTCTTTTGGCCACAGTTGTTAAGTGAATCACTGCAGTTGTTAAATGAATCAGATAACAGGTAACAGATAATCAGAGTTGGAAGGGACTTACAGATCATCTAGTCCAACCCCCTGCCCAAGCAGGAGACCCTACACCATTTCTGATAGATGGCAGTCCAATCTCTTCTTGAAGGTCTCAAGTGATGGCGCTCCCACAACTTCCGAGGGGAACTTCTGTTCCGTTGGTTGATTGTTCTCACTGTCAGAAAGTTTCTCCTTGTTTCCAGGTTAAATCTCTCCTTGTTCAGTTTCCATCCATTATTCCTTGTCTGGCTTTCAGGTGCTTTCGAAAATAGCTTGATCCCTTCCTCCTCTCTGTGGCAGCCCCTCAAATATTGGAAGACAGCTATCCTGTCTCCCCTGGTCCTTCTCTTCACTAGACTAGCCAGGCCCAGTTCCTGCAACCGTTCATCATATGTTTTAGCCTCCAGTCCCCTAATCATCCTGGTTGCTCTTTTCTAAACTTTTTCTACACTCTCAACATCTTTTTTATAGTGTGGTGACCAAAATACTACACAGCATTCTAGGTGTGGTCTTACTAAGGCTTTACAGAGGTATATAGTACCTCACTTGATCTTGATTGTATCCACCTGTTAATGCAATTAAGGATTTCATTGGCTTGTTTGGCTGCTGCTGCACACTGCTGGCTCATATTTAGCTGGTTGTCCACTCAGACTCCAAGATCCCTCTCACAGTTACTGCTATTGAGCCTGGTTTCACCCAGTCTATATGTGTATTTTTGGTTTTTCTTGCCTAAGTGTAGGACTTTACTTTTCTCAACATTGAATTTCATTTTGTCAGATATGGCCCGGTGTCTAGTCTGTCAAGAGCCATCTAGATCTTGAGCCTATCTTCTTGGGTTTTAGCTATTCCTGCCAGCTTAGTATCATCTGCAAATTTGGTAAGTTCCCCTCATGAGGTGGTTGAGCAAAATTGGCTTCCTCCATTGACTATGCTTGTTGGGTGCTGGCTGGGAAGGTTACAAATGGGGATCTCATTATCCCAGAACAGTGCAATTGTCATAAATACACACTAACTGCCAGGTGTACAAATTTTGATCATGTGACCACTGCAATGGTTGTATGAAAAACAGTGTAACTCATTATTTATTATTATTAAATAGTAACTGTGAGAAGGACCTTGGAGTCCTCGTGGATGATCACTTGAATATGAGCCAGCAGTGTGCAGCCACCGCCAAAAAAAGCTAATACAATCCTGGCTTGTATAAACAGAGGCATAGAGTCAAGATCACATGAAGTATTAGTACCGCTTTATAAAACCTTTGTAAAGACTATACCTGGAATACTCCAACCAGTTTTGGTCACCATGCTACAAAAAAGATGTTGAGACTTTTTGGGAGGGCGGAGCTGGCATCACGACGATACGGCATGTGATCTTGGAGGTCTGAGATCGCTGCTGATATCATTGCTCCTGGACGGTCCAAACGGATCTGAACCCTCCCAAGGAGATGGTGAATGTAAAGAGCGCATCCTGTCGATCCCAGGGATACTGCAAAGTCCCTGGTAGATCCAGGAGCTTTTTTTGCCAGAGGCAAAGAAGCAGCCACTGAAGGGGCTGCCACAAAGAAGAGGGGGTGGTCTAATTATTCTCCAAAGCACCAGAGGCAGGACATGAAATTCCGAACAGTGAGGACAATTAACAAGTGGAACAGCTTGCCTTCAGAAATTGTGGATGCTCCATCACTAGAGATTTTAAAGAAGAGTCTAGATCAGTGATGGCAAACCTTTTTGTTGTGGTGTGCCAAAAGCGTGCGTGTGTCAGCACCCACAATGCAATGCACCCCACCCTGCTGTGCATGTGTGCACAGCTCCCCCACCCTGTCCCCTTACCTGCACTCCATATGTGTGCATCTCCCAGCTGATTTTTGGCCTGTTTGAGGCCATTTTTGCCCTCCCGGAGACTTAAGGGAAGCCTCTGCAGCCCAGGAGGCTGAAAACAGGCCCATTTCAGCATTTCTGTTAATTCTGAAAGGCCCGTTTTTCAGCCTCCCAAGCCTGCAGAGGCTTTCCTCAAGTCTCCGGGAGGACGAAAACGACCTCCCCCAAGCTCCCGATGCCTTCCAGAGGCTGAAAATGGGCACTTCTGGTATTTCTGGAAGACCTTGTTCTGCAGCTTCCCGAGGCTGCAGAAGCTTCCCTCGAGCCTCTGGAAGGGCGAAAACTGCCTCAAACGGGCCAAAAATCAACTGAGAGGTGTGCACATGCTCAGTGCAGCTACATTTGGCTGGGATCACGTGCCCGCACAAATGGCTCTGCATGCCACACATGCCATAGGTTCGCCATCACGGGTTTAGACAGTTACCTATCTGAAATGGTATAGATTCTCCTGCTTGAGCAGGGGGCTGGACTAGAAGACCTCCAATGTCCCTTACAGCTCATTCTATTCTATTCTATTCTATTCTATTCTATTCTATTCTATTCTATTCTACTCCATTCTATTTTCAGTGTTGTAACTTCAAATGGTCACTAAATGAATGGTTGGTTATAAGTCAAGGGCTACCAATGCTGAGAATGTGAGTATAGTACACTACAGCTTGTCTTCAACTTAGAATTGTAATTCCTCCCAGTTTTGGTCAAAAGCCATGATGGTTGTAAAGCACATCACCATGTGACAATCTTTTTTTGTGGCAGTTGCTAAGCAAACACTGTGGTCATTAAACAAACCATTGTTTGTTATGAGGAGGCTTTGCTGGAAATTGGAAGGAAATGCCCTTTTTCGGCAAAAAACCTTTGTAAAATTGTGGTCCTGTGATGGTGGAGCACTGCAAATGGCCTTTAATGCAGTTATGAGGTTTGTGTGTTTTGGACATCAGAACTTTGAATCTGGGTCATATAAGGTTCATATTTGGGATCCATTGCAGCATTTGCCAAGCAACCGAGTTGTAAGTTGAGGACTATATATGGCAGTGCTTCTCAAGCTAGGCAACTTTTAGATGTTTGGACCCAGTGTGGTTGGTCAGGGAATTTTGGGAGTTGACATTCAAGTCATCTGAAAGTGGCCAAGGATGAGAAACACTGGTATATGGACACTACTGTTACAAGGTCACAATTTCCCATAAGTGATTAGGCAAATGTTACAGGTGTTATGTCTACCTTATACGCAAGCTCTATCATTCCCTTCTATTGTAGTTGTTTCCTACATCACATTGCCTCTCTTGCCTCTCTGTTGTTCCTGTGATGCATTTCCTCACCCTGTTGTATTACTCACTCTCTAGTAAAATGGTTTCTGCCCAGTGATGGCTTGTAGTGTGCTTACTGACTTTACATGAAACAGCAACTCCACAGAACACCGTTTTGAGGCATCTGCTGGTAGCAGAGATAAGAAAAGGATTCATCCCCTGCCCCTGTCCTCAGAAGGAACCCCAGAGGCATCAGCCTTTCCATCCTTCATAAAAACATAAGCAATGCTTGGGTGAATCAGACCCCTGGTCCATTCCAACCAGCACTCTATTCTTCCAACTCAGTGATCAACCAACTTTCACGGATATCTATGGAGATTTTCAAGCGTCCAGATCAGGGTTACCCAAAGGTGCTTTTTCCCCAAACCTTTGGGGCAACTCTCACAGACCAGCACACCTAGGAAACCCAGTAGTTTCCCAGCAAATGGCCACCAGGGGCAGACCCATTGCTGTTAAATGAAGAACCATGGATCTCCATGACTTCCAAAATGAACCAAGGTATCTGCCACATTTCGTGCTAACAAATCCCAAAGTTTGATTATGTGTTGCATTAAAAAATTCCTTTTCATATGTCCTATTATTTCAAGGTTCAGTTTCATTAGATGACCCTGATTTGGGGAAAACAGGTTTACCTTGTCCATTTTATCCATACAATCCACTTTTTTTGTACCTTAATCACCTCCTGCCTATTAGTCACCCCCTTAATCAGTTTTGTTCCACAGAGAATAAACCTTGTAAACTCTCAAATTTTCTCTTTCCGCTATGTACTCAAAATAGAGTGATTAAGATATACATGTATGGGTGTAGGTATATATATGGATGTACATAGCACGTGTATATGTGTGTTATGTATGTGTATATACTTTCGAGAGCAGGCAACAGAATTTCATTTTTAATGAATGTGTGGTGCCCACAGTAAAAAATGACAATAAAGGTTATCTTTTTTTAAAAAAACCCAAGAGCCACAATCTTCATATGGATGATACTTCAACCTTGGATCATTTTAACTGTCCTTCTCGGGACCTTCTCTAGCTCCACTTTATGTCCTGTGCTCCTGTCAATGACCAAAATAGCACACGATACTCCTCAATTTACAATCACAACTGAGTCCAAGATTTATGTCACAAAGCGAGACATGTTAGGTGAGTTTTGTCCCATTTTGCATCCTTTTCTTGCCAATGTTGTTAAATGAATCACTGCAGCTGAGCTAAATTAGTAGCAAAGTGACTCTGACTTTCCCACTACTGCTTGTCAGATTGTGAAAGGTAATCACATGACTTTGGGATACTGCAACCATTATAAATATGAACCAGTTGCCAAGATCACATAACCATGAGGAAGCTGCAACAGTCGTAAGTGTGAAAAACGGTCATAAATCACTTTTCTCACTGCTGTTCTGACTTTGAACAGTCAGTTTTCAAACTGTTGTAAGCTGAGGACTATCTCTAGTCCTCATGCAGTGGCACCATTGGTTTGTATAGGATTAACAGCTGCCAGGCAGCCACCCATTCAATCATTTGTACCATGTTGTACTCTGACAATAAAAGTAATAATAATTGTTGGTCCCCATATGGCTTGTACCAATAAAGCAGTGTTTGTCAACTTTTGACGGTTTTTAAAAGGTGGACTTTTAAGTCCCAGAATTTCCCAGCCAGAAAACTGAGTGGGGAACTCTGGGATTTGAAACCCACGCTTCTTAAACCAGCCAAATTTGAGAAATACTGCCAGCTTTTCTCGGATTCGACCTTCCCTCTGAGCCCACCAAAGTGGGCCCGCCGTTACTGGAGGCCTCCCCTCATCACAGGTGGCTGCACCACAACTCCCTCGCCTCCTGCTCCGGGTGCATAACGGCTACGAGCCGCGAGGAATGATGGGAGTTGAAGTCCCCAACGCCAGGGCGGCCAGAGGCAGAGGCGGAGGAAAGTGGTGGGGAGGGGAGAGAAACAGTAAGCCACGGGAAGAAGGCGCGCAAGCCCCGCCCCCTGAGGGGTGGGGTGGGGGCGAAGAAGCCAGAACTCGCCTTCGGGACTTGCGCGAGTCGCCCGAGGAGGGACGCAGAACCGCCGAGGAGATCTTTCCGCCGCTGTGAGTCGCCCGAGGCGACTGAGGGCGGCGCCGCCCCGCCTGTCGCGTTTCCTTGCCGCTCCGCCTCCCACGCCCCTGGGCCTGCGCCGGGTGTGCGGAGGGTGGGGGGGGNGAGCTGACGGTGGAAGTGCGAGGCTCCAACGGGGCCTTCTATAAGGTACGCCGCGCCCCGCTCCTCTTCACCCTGTCCCTCCCCTCGGGGCGATCTGCTGAAGCGGGAACGGCCGGGAGCTGCAACTTCAGGGCGGGGTGTGTGTGTGGGGTGGTTCGTCCGCCATTGCCCCTCGGCCGACCACTGTTTTTTTTGGGGGGGGGGTTTCCGCCTCGGGCCGGAGAAGGGAAGACTGAGGGGGCCTATAGGAGTCGCTGGGAGGCCCGCTGAGGACAGTCTGGCGGGCAGGGGGAGGCGTCGGGGGGCGGTTTGTGGTGGGCGTTTGTGGTAGCTGCGGCGAGTTTTCGTCTTCAGAAGTGGGAGCCGGGGAAAGGGATGCCTTTCCTTTCCCCGAGGGCTGGGGCGGCTTTTCATCTCTTCTCCCAGCCCCTGGAAGGTGGTTTTTCTGGGGATACTTCGAGGCCTCCATCCATACCGATAATAATAACCCAATCCATAGCCCTAAGCCCAGGAGCTTTGGTCTCCTTTGGGGTATTTTTTAGTGCAGAGAATTGGGGGGGGGGGGTNGGTATTTTTTAGTGCAGAGAATTGGGGGGGGGCCGTGATTTTCGGGACCCCAAAATGAGAGTGGGGTGAAGGGATAACGCTCTGCTCTTAATCTTCCCCTCTTTTCTGGCCCCTTTTCCATCCCCATCTTTTCTGACTCTTTTACTCACCCCCCTCTTTTCTGGCCCCCTTAATCCTTTTTTCTCGTCCTTTACTTTCTCTTTTCTGACCCCTTCACTAACTCCCTCATTTCTGGCCCCTTTACTCATCTCTTTTCTGACCTCTTTGCTCACCTCTCTTATTTCTGACCCCTTTACTCATCCCTCTCTTCTTGCCCCTTTACTCATCCACTCTTTTCTGAGCCCTTTACTCATCTTTGATACACCCCAGGAGATGTGAAGTCATAACAATTAAAATGTAAGAAAGAGCCCTGCTGGCCTGTGAAGTTCTGATCCTCCCAAATTCAGGAAACTTTCAGGTCACCACTGACCTGGCATAATGGCATGGCTCATTTCGTCTTGGGGGCTCTCAGGAGTTTATTTATGTCATCTGAAAGCCATTTTTCCCCTGCTACCCTCTCTGGAATGCCAGGATGTTGCAAGATCAATACAGGATACTCTCTCAGCTGTTCCTGTCAGTCTGTCTTCCTGAGCCAAGCCTTGGATTCTTGAAAATCCTAACCCTTTTTATGGTGTGTGAGGCCTGTGCGGTCCTTTCGAGAGAAATACTGCTAGGGGTCAGCGGTGTGAATATTGGTTTATCACTGCATTGTGTAAATTAATTGCATTCCATATTCTTTTTGTTTTTGTTTTAATTTCAAGTTGAATGAGTGGTGGTAAGTATAATAGATCTCATGGAAATTTGAAGGATTCTTAAAAAACAGATGTTCTAAGCACTGCCCTTAATAGTTTAGTAAGATTAATGGGAGGAACCCCCATAAAATGTTATCTGTAACAACTACATATAACAGCTACATGCCATACTTTTGAATTCCTATATAGCATATGAGCTGTGTTCTTCATTTGTTGTGCTAAAGTGTCTTTCCCCCCTCAATATGACATTTTTATGTAATCTCTAGGTTCTTAAAAGGTGATCCTAATTTTAAAAATGTTGGAATTGAACCAAATGCTTTTTGAACTGTTTCTATAAAGCATTTTGGCCTTTCCTTGGTTCATAATGTTGAATCATATAATAAAAAACGTTTCCTTTTAAAGACTAGTGTTTCACGTGTATTCCATATTTAATTTTTTAAAAAATAGGATGGGTGGAAAGTATCTGCAATCTACTAGTATTGATGTTCTATCAGAAGTTTATGTTTTATTATTTTTGTGTACATAAATGAAGGGAAATAGAATAGTGGTGGGATTCAAATATTGTTACCACCAGTTTGGTGGGTGCGCTTTGCACAAGTGCAGAGGCATTCTAACTTACCTCCTGCAAGCCTGCACTCTCCCGGTTGCTTTAGCAGCTGCCACGCAAAGCAACTGCATTTCAAATTCAGAGGATAAAGGTGAGTATGGGAGCCCAGGTGGGCCCAACAGCGGAGTGACAGAGAAAACCGGTTTGGTCTCCACTGCTCATCACTGCTCCTGGCTCAGCAGAACTGGGCCAAACTGGTAGAATATTACCACTGAAGTGGAAGTGATGTTGTTAGGGTGGAAGTTGTTGTGATGGTATCCATTCTACATTAGTAGGTATGTAGCTGGAGTGTAGCTCTCCTTGTTTCCATTTTTTTTACTAGAGGCACAAGCCCTCTCAACAACTGAAAGTCTACAGTCAGCTCATTTAGCAGTTTAGCTTTCTTGGATTGGGATAGCTCAATGCTTTGATAACACACAAATGGCTTATACATATGCACTTGACATTGAAGGCTGTTCAGAAGTTAAAATTGTTGCAGATCATAACTACCTGCTTATTGAATTATATGCTAAATTGCATCATATAGCATGGACCTGAAAATGCTGCACTGGTCTTCCCTCAATTATAGGAACCCAGTATTAGCTGTTGGCATTGGTCTGTACAACTTTAAGTACTAGGAATTTAATATTAGCTTCCTCAATACCATCTAATCTATACTTTGAAAATAGCTGGGAATACCCAGCAGGTTGGTTTGGTTCAGAGTTCAAGGGCTAATGTTACAGCCATGGTGGCGCAGTGGTTAGAATGCAGTATTGCAGGTTAACTCGCTGCCCACTTCCAGGAGTTTGATTCTGACAGGCTCAAGATTGACTCAGCCTTCCATCCTTCCAAAGTCAATAAAACGGAGACTCTAAACTGCTTTGAGCTGTAAAGCACTATGAAGCAGTATATAAGTCTAAGTGGTACTGTTTTTAGAACATTCTCAATAGCAATATCTCAGTTACAAAATTCTACAGAGGAAAGGTAGCTTAAAAAGGAGCCTCTCTGGCGCAGTGGTTAGGGTGCAGTATTGCAAGCTACTTCTGCAGCCAACTTCCTACAATTTGGCAGTTCAAATCCCACCAGGCTCAAGGTTGACTCAGCCTTTCATCCTTCAGAGGTGGGTAAAATGAGGACCCAAATTGTTGGGGGCAATAAGCTGACTCTGTAAACCACTTAGAGAGGGCTGTAAAGCACTATAAAGCAGTATATAAGTCTTAAGTGCTATTGCTGTTATCTTTTAGATGTCAGCTGAAGATGTGTGTTTACCCAGGGATTCGTAAAGTAATGATTTCTGGACCAAGCAGTTTTCATAGTTCCTGTTTTATGTGATTTTTCTTACAATTAACATTGTTTTTAATTTGTGAAAGTAGTTTTGAAGAATTGTGATTTGACATTACTATATTTTTAAAGTTGCTTGGGAACCTGTGGAAGTAGGAGTAGTATGGAAATCCCATTTGGTAGTGGGATTTAAGATTAAGAAGTTATATTAAAATAATCATTGGCAGATTTATTTTCTCAAAATAATACTGTGCTACATTTTATTTAGATTGAGCTTGAATATTGAGCAGACAGCATCATCAAACTTGTGTTATCCGTTTATACCCTGTTCAGATGGTTAAGTGGATAGCTGTAGTTATTATGTCAAATACAAAATATAAATTCAAACTGAAAAATAGACAGTTAAAACTTTGACTAGAGATATGAGTCCACAGTAAAAGCAAAATAAAGACCAAATATGATATACATTATAAGGGCAGACAAAGTCCACTTCTGCCTGGATAAGTGGACCTCTGAGAGGAGATACTTTTCCAATAGGGTCTGGTCTGCTTAGTATCAAATCTTTGATTGATTTTAGGTCACTGAAGTATCCCATTTTTCTGGGATGGTCTTCATAGAATCTGATTATTTCTTTAATTAGAGTTCCATATCACCTTTGAGTGTTTGTAGGATTACCACATACATACTTCTTAATAGCTGTTATAATCACATGAAAAATAATAGACAAGTCATTTTCACATTTTCTAAGAGATGAGTACTACTGTTATAGAAATCTATTATCTAGTTTCCCCTTCTTTACAAGAAGTATTCTGAAAGATGTTGAGAGCCTGTCTTTTGAAGAAAATAATACGCCAGAAACATTTTCAGCAAAGAATGTCTGAGGCACTCTGAAGATGCTGAAGCACAACTTGTAGCACCCATCACCATTAGCCATAGTTGTTGGAATTACTGATTATTGCAAGGGAACACATGAAAGATCTTAGTTTCCTTACCCCCTATATAGGTGACAGCTTTCAGTGGCTAAATTTGGAAACTAGGTTGGAAAAAAAAAATCAACCAGGCTGAGTTTAACCAGGGTTTTAGAGACGGTCTCTACAGTTTTACTTCTATATTGATCAAGCCAAATTTCCTGCCTCTCTGGATAAATATTATTGATGCTTGTTTTTCTCCCTACTCCACAAAGGGATTCTACTATACATTTCCTATTTATCACATTATGATCAGTCAGTGTGATTATTGTCATTAGTTGAGAGTCATGACAATCAGAATACTTCATAACGCTTAGCTCTTCTAAACTATAATATTCGGAATACCATAGCTGAAATTAGTAAAAAAAATATTTTACGCTCAAATTGCTGTTTCATTGTTTACCACAATGTGTAGAAGGCAGTGAAGATGGTCTGTATCAAAACAGCTGAAGTTTGTGGTGGGAAAGGAAGCATCAAAAAAGAGATACTTTTCATATTTTGTGTTCCAAAATCAACACTTATGTTTTGGACTTTCTCTTGAAAAGAGTTCTAGGGCAATGGTGGCTAACCTTTTTGGGCTCCTGTGCCAAAAATTGTGCTCACGCTTGTGCTCGCATGCCAGCACCCAGAAGGCAATGCGCTCGCCCCCTATGCCCCCTACGCATGTGCGCACAATCCCCACCTACCCCCGCCGCCCCCTTACCTGCACTGCGCCTCACAGCTGATTTTCAGCCTGTCTGAGGCCTTTTTCAGCCTCCCAAAGGCTTGAGGAAGGCATCTGCAGGCCTTGCAGGCAGAAAACTAGCCCCGTTTTGTTACTTCCAGTTATTTTTGGAAAAACTGGAAGTGACAAAATGGGGCTAGTTTTTGGCCTGCAAAGCCTGCAGACGCCTTCCTCAAGCCTTTGGGAGGCCGAAAAAGGCCTCAAACTGGCCGAAAATCAGCTGTGAGGCACGTGCATGCGCAGTGAGGTAAGTTTGCCTGCAGGTTGTGTGCAGGCACAAATGGCTCTGCGTGCCACCTGTGGTACGCATGCCGTAGGTTTGCCATCGCGATTCTAGGGGATTCTCAAATAATGGATAGTTAAAAATACCCCTCTAAAATAGTGAACGATTAATAGTGAAACTATCCAGCAGATACCTGTTAATTGATTTTAACAAACTGCAAAAAAATGTTTCCTAGAAGAAGATGTCACGACTTAGATTAGCCATTTGGAAAGACTTTTCATCTTAAAAGGTTTCTGAGGCATTGAAGGGGGCTTCTGAATATTATTTCAGTAAGTTTCTTAAACAAAGAAACTTTTTTCTTTTTCTTAAACAAAGAGAGGGTGTTTGCTATCTGATCCTAAACCATTTAGGATTTTCCAACTTTCATATAAAGCCATAGGGCTGTGATAGAAATTCTATCAATAATAGCTCCCTCAGCCCAATAATAATAAATTAATAATATGGGGGATTATTTTTAAATGCATTGGACTTGCATGCAGTTTTCAGTCAAGGGAATTTGTTGTACTGACTTGAAAGTAATATTAGGGTTTCTTCCCTCCCTCCCCCCCTAAAATTGGAGGGATTGTCAGAAATTCGTTGAGCAAATAATAATTGAAGCAGATCAGGAGAAGCAGACAGTTTTCAATAGATTAGTTGTAGAATGACAAATATTTTAGGAGAACTTTTATACTTGCTGAGAACTTTAGTACTTACGTGGGAATCTCTGGAAGTATAGACTAGGCAAAAAAGTAAGAAAAGCACATTGGATGAAGACAGTGGCAATCTGTACCTGTTCTGTAGCCATAAAAAAATCCCATGAAGTCTGTTTCAGGCATGGAAATAAAGTTATGTGTATCCTATAATTACAGAATATACCACCCGACTGGCTTTCCCATTGAGGTCTGATTTGCTTCTTTGAGGGAAGGAATGCTGAATAATTCTATTCCACAGGAGGCCAGCAAGGACGGGGGACGGGGAGAGCCAACAGTTTGCTGTCTCTGGTTGCTCCTGCCTTTAGAAACATCTTGTGTCCTGACATGGGGAATTTCCCTATTTCCTTGGTTTTCAAAAAGATTTTGAAAACTTTTTTCTGGCAGACTGGTGGACACTAATGGTGCTGGAATTGTCTTCACTATGTTAGCTTGATAAATACTGTTTGATCAGGTTGTGTTATTCTGATTATGAACTGCCTTGAGTCTTTTGTAGGAGTGGGTGATCACACAACATGCTTGTTTGGGGATCGGTTTTATTTACATACCAAGTAGAATTATGTTGCAGCTGTTCTGCATTATTATATAATAATTAGTATTCTTATAAATTTTAAACCTAGCTGAGAAATGTGTGTAATATTTTGTGCTTTTAAACAAACATATACCGTCATATAGCTTCATATAGTTTTCCTGATATGAAGGCTAAAATTTCATGAGTGAATTCATTGAGACAAATCCTTTGTTCTACATTGCTCACTCTACAAGACTGAATTATTCTCTAAGAAGTTTTGGGTGTGTTAGTCTTTTCTGTGGGCAGAGTTTCCAAAATAGTTCATGCTACAACTACAGATAAATATGCAGAAATCTAAGAAATATCCAGTACTTGCAATTTTTTTAAAACCTCAGCTGGAACCTCTGTGAGGCTTTATCTTTGTTTAGGTCAGAGTCAGCATTGTCCAGAGAACAAAATAGGCCTGGCGGAAAAAAAGACATGTATCCATTTTGTCTAGTGTGAATATTTTTTAAATTTTTACAGTTTTTTTGAACAAAAGTGACAGTTTTTTTGAACAAAAGTGGCAAAATTTGCTACTTTTTAATAAGTTTTGAAGTCATTAGTTTGACCATAAGCAACTTGCCTCTACTTTTGCTTTCTTCTGCTACCCATGAGTCATGTCTTTTTTATTTTGAGCTCTCATTGGCTCTCTCACATTCACTTGTCACTGTCACATTGCATAGCTGTGAGGTTATTTTAGGCTATCTGATTTTGATAGTAGAGCTGTGAAGACATTCGCTACTGAGAATTTAAATAGTCTTATCTTCTGTTGCTTTTAAAATCTTTTTTGTAGTAATTGTAATATTATTAAAGATTATAGTTAAGAAGAAAAAAACTCATAGAAATAAAAAATAAGGTGCAGAAAAATATAAAGGAAAAAAATAAGCATATAGTAAAAAAGCAAAATAAATACATACATTTCTTCCCCCTTAATCACGTATAAACAATTTTAGTAACTTCTCTTAAAATACAATACATTATCTTCTTTCGATATCTCAACTCATATCCTCAAAATTTTCTCATGTCTAATTAACAAAGTCCACTAAAGGTTAACAGAGATAACAATTGATTTATTTTAACCTTGATCAAATAACCAAATTTACTGGTATATTACTTCCTTGTATTTTTAACAATGATTTTTAACGCTTTCAAATAATTTCCTAAAATTTTATTTCTTATTTTTTTATTTATCCCTTGCCACAAAATTCTTCAGAACTTTAACAAATCTCTTGGAAATTCAATACAGGAAGATGTCCAAATTGCTCTTTTGATTTATTTTATATTTTAATTATTAAGATAGCCTGTTTTCATTTGTATACCCAATATAGCATCTTTCTCCATATAATTCTTATTGTCCTTTATGAATACACACATTCAAATCAGTTTTGAGTCTTGTATGGTAAAACTTGTTCTTTTCATAACATATTTTTAAACACAGTTTGTTTATAAAAGAAAAAACACCCTTAAAATTCTGGATCCATTGTTCACAAATATCTCTCAATACATCCAGTTCTATTTACTACATCCTGTAAGTCAAATTTAAGTGTCCTCCTTCAGTTCCCTGGTTCCCTCTAGTCTTAACCTTTAGAATCTTATCCTATCATACTTTTTTAAAAAGACAATTCAAAACAAAAGCATTTTTCCATGGAATGACTTCTTAAAATTTATTTCAAAAGTATATCCTAATGACTTTTCTCAACAACTTCTCAAAAGACACCCTTAAAATTCTGGATCCATTGTTCACAAATATCTCTCAATACATCCAGTTCTATTTACTACATCCTGTAAGTCAAATTTAAGTGTCCTCCTTCAGTTCCCTGGTTCCCTCTAGTCTTAACCTTTAGAATCTTATCCTATCATACTTTTTTAAAAAGACAATTCAAAACAAAAGCATTTTTCCATGGAATGACTTCTTAAAATTTATTTCAAAAGTATATCCTAATGACTTTTCTCAACAACTTCTCAAAAGACACCCTTAAAATTCTGGATCCATTGTTCACAAATATCTCTCAATACATCCAGTTCTATTTACTACATCCTGTAAGTCAAATTTAAGTGTCCTCCTTCAGTTCCCTGGTTCCCTCTAGTCTTAACCTTTAGAATCTTATCCTATCATACTTTTTTAAAAAGACAATTCAAAACAAAAGCATTTTTCCATGGAATGACTTCTTAAAATTTATTTCAAAAGTATATCCTAATGACTTTTCTCAACAACTTCATGTAGATGAAGAATAGGGGAGCAAATTAAGCTCTATGGCACCTCTTTTTGGAGTCGCCGTAGGCTTGACATCTCCCCTTCTTTGGAGATATAGCAAATTGGATTTGACATAATATACACAAAGTGTACACTTTGTTATGGTCCTTCACTTTCCTGTAGTAATGGAGCTTTTACAGTGGTGTTTGGTTCCATATCTCAGTATTGTAATGTCTCAGTATTCATTCCCATTCTATTGATACACTGCCACTGCAATTCTGAAACCCTATTAAAATTGTTTGTGTAGAAATTGGGCATTGGCATAATTACCTGAGAAAGCCCTTTCTATCTACACTACAAGAGAGTCCAGGAATGGGATTTGACTCCTCCCTCTGATGTCATAGATGTCTGCCACTATATAAAAAGCCAGCCCATAGCTGGTTCCCCAGCTTTTAGGCGAAAATTCTTGACAGATTTAAAGTGTTTCTGGAATATAAATAGTGAAATTAATTCACCCCTCCAAGACCAGACACAAAAGGGTGGGGCTGGACTCTCTTGCAGCGTAGATAGAAAGGGCATTCTCAGGTAATTATACCAACACCCATTCTCATCCACGTTGTGCTGAGAGTCCAGGAATGGGACATACCAAAGCCTGCATGTGCACGGAAGGGCCCTCGTCTGGTCCACTCACTCCGGCTGTGGGACAACTTTTTGAAGTACCCTTCTTCCAAATGTGGCATCAGCCGAGGCAAATGAGTCCAGGTGTTGTATAAACGGCGAAGGAGATGCCCAGGAAGCTGCCCTGCAGATTTCCTCAAGGGACGCCTGGGTAGTTCAGGCAGCGGAAGTAGCAGCACTTCTAGTGGAGTGGGCTGTTAGTTTCTTGGGCACTGGCTGGGACAAAGCCTACTAGGCCTTGGAGAACATGCTCTGATCCATCTACCAATGGTAGATGACGAAGCCTTGTTTCCCAAAGTATTAGGATGAAAGGTTACAAACATAGCCTCGGAATTCCAAAAAACTGCAGTACATTTGATGTAGATGTGGAGAGCTTGCCTTACATTCAATGTATGCCACTTGTGCTCCAACTCATGGCGTGGTTTGGGGCAGAAATCTGGTAACACTGTGTCTTGTGCCCGATGAAACCAAGAATTCACTTTCGGAACAAATGTAGGATCTAGCCTGTTCTCGTGGAAAATGCACAGATCCTGTCTAATTGAGAGTGCTGCAAGTTCTGACACTCTCCCGGTTGAAGTAATGGCCACTAGAAAGGCCACTTTGATTGTTATAAATTGAAGCGATACAAAAGAAGTTCAAATTGGGATCCCATAAGGATCGGCAAAACTCTAGGGAGATCCCAGGTGGGATACCTGTGAACTACAGGGGGACATAGATAAGAAGCTCCCTTCAAAAACCTACAAACTGAGAGATGGTGAGATAGGGATGAATAATTGTCCCAGAACAACACTGATGTCAAAATCGCTACTTGACAGCGGAGGGCGTTAGATGCCAGCCCTTGCTTTAGTCCAGGGGTAGGGAAACTTGCTCTTTTATCACTTATGGACTTCAACTCCCAGAATTCCCGAGTGAGCCATAAAAGTTTCCCCATCCCTGGCCTACTACTTCTTACCACCATGCAGCATCGCCCAGAGACCGTGAGGAGGATCATGGAAGCTTGCTGCATCCTGCACAATCTCATGCGCACCCGCTACCCGGTCTTGTCCCTGATATTATCAGGCCTGCTACCTGTGGGAGGGTCCAATGGCCGCAGGCCTGCAGCAGCAGGAGTAAAGGTCGCTTCAGGCCTAGGCCTAAGTCCACCTTGGCTCATCTGACCGAGGGGAGTGAGAGGAACTTGGACCCTAGGCACCCTGTCTGAAGTTGGGCCTAGGCATGCTTAAGTCCTGGGGCAGAAACTCTTCTTCCATCCTTTCTGGGGACCAAGCCTGAAGGTGGTTGGCAGAGCTAATTTCAGCCTCCCCCACCCTGGTCATAACCTCTGGGCAAACTTGAAATTCCCCTGATTGGGAGGATTGTTACATCTGGCTCCTCATCTGACCCAGAGTCTTAGTAAACTGTTTTTCTAAAGCAGCATGCCTTCGTTTCTCAGCCCTGAGTTCAGTTTTAGAAGTCTTCTTGGGGGCTAAAGCCTTGGCCTTGATCTTTGCTGCAGCCTCTCATTTTGCTGAATGGACTCTTTGTCTTCTTCTCTTCCTCATTGGGGCCTGAGAACCCTGTGCTTCTTCTAGGCCGGTGAGGTCTGACTGAGCCATTTCACTCTCCATTTTTGCCAACAAAGTAGACACAAGGGGTGCTGGGAGCTTTCTCTATGACCGTGTCACCTGTTGCGTGGGTCAAGGTGATCAAATTCAACTCTGAGGCCCCTTTTTGTTAGTAGCTACTCCTCCACAAAATGGCCAACCGCCACTCAAAATGGCCTCCCGCCACGTGCACCAATCCTAGGAAGGCTTCGTAGCCTCATTCGCTCCCTAGGCTCTCTAACAGCTCCGAGTGATCAAACTAACACTTATCTTCTATCAGCTGAGAGGCGGCTATATGAAGCTCCGGAAGTCAGCTGTGGGAGCGGTCTTTGCAAATGCAGAGGAAACAGTGTGGGAGGTTGCAGAGTGTTCCCTGTTCTCACAGCTCCTCCGATGGCAGCGCTGAAGCCTCAACGCTGCAGGAGAGCGGATCCCTGTTCTCCTCGTGGCACAGCTCAACTGGAGCCCCAGGAGCTGTGTCGAAGCAATAGAACTGCTTTTCTGTTTTTACTATTGATTCTTTGCTTTTAGCTTTTTTTCCGATCCAGTGACACTCGCTCTTTAGAGTAGAACAGTCAAAAGCTGGGGAGCCAGCGAGGGGCTTTTTATATAGTGGCAGACTCAGCTCTATGACATCAGAGGGAGGAGTCATATCTCATTCCTGGAGTCTCTGCGCAGTGTGGATGAGAATTACAGTTTCATTGAAAGGTTTGTGCAGTTTCAGATTTGCTTGCTTTCATTTCCTTATTACCCGCTTTATACTTTGAGACCTATCTGGTGCATTTGTGTGGTTGTAGTCTTTCCCAATGGTGTATTGTCTGCTTATTTCTCACTGTAGACTAGGGTCACTAGAAAGGATTAAAATGGCATTTTGATTAGTAATTTGAATGATAAATGATTTCCAACATAATTACCTTTTTCATGTTAAAATGTTTATATGTCTTTGGAAGAATTTATGGAAAATAATGTTGATTTCTATGTTGTGATATTCTTGTGTATAAACTGATTTTGTGTAAAGCGAACACTAGGATTTTTTACAGTGGCTTAACACTATTTTTAATTCAATTTAATTTTTAAATATGTATGTAGAGGATTACAGTTTAAGTCAGTAGATTTCTACTTATGTGTCAGAATTAATTTCTGAGTAGATTTGTGTAGAATGGGTCTGTGAAGCCGTAATTTCAATAATTTTGGTGATGGTGTTATTTGCTCAATCAAAATTGTCTTTGAGGGTTACAGAGTTAAGCATTTAAATCAGAAAAAAACAACGACATGCACTTATTTAGTCGACAAAAACTTAATTACATGTAAAAGCAATATCCTAGGATTATGGTGGTCTTCTAAAATTAAAAGTAAACCAGCGTCCTTCAATGGGCAGTGCAGAATGCACATCCATTTGTTAAGTGGGGAAAAATGAAAATGTGTCACGCTTGTTTTACAAACACAGCAATAGCTTTGTGTGACCAGAATGAATATGTTGAGATCAGTTTAAAAAGCCCTGAATGGCTTACACTCAGTCTCAAGGATTGGTTCCAATGTACCATCCAATCAGTGGGCTAAGATCAGCCGGAGAGATTGTACTTGTGCTTCCACAGGTTGTGGGTATCTGATAGTGGGAATGGAAGGAGATCTCCATGACAGTGCTTCAGTTGTGGAAAACTCAGAAGTGCTTTGTTTCAGAAAATACTTGAAAACCATGCCACTTAATTCAGGCACATGTAAACTATCAGTTGCCATAAAACATAGAATAACAGAGTTGAAACAGACCTTGGAGATCATGTAGTCCAACTCACTGCACAAGCAGGAGAGTCTATTCTATACCATATCAGACAAGTGGCTGTCCAGTCTCTTCTTGAAAGCCTCCATTGATGGGGCACCTGCAAGTTCTGAAGTCAAACTGGTCCACTGCTTGATTGTTCTCACCATTAGAAAATTTCTCATAGAGAAATTTAGACTCCAATTGTTCATTAGATTGACTATTTTTATTGCTCAAGCATTATTGGTTTTTATTCAGGGGAATACAATTGGGAATTGAGATCTACAGGTTGTACAATTGCCATAGTTGTCCATCCCTGGTTTTATTGTACTGTTTTATTGGCAGTTATAAAGTTAAGAGCTGAGCGAATAAAAGCAGATAGGGATTGTAAACAGGAAAATCAGGTGGTTAGGATGGGGTCTCAGAGTTGCAAAAGCCACCACAGCAGAGACACCACTACATGGTATTCAGATCCTCAGATGTTCCACACTACTGCACAGTGAGAACTAGTGATACTAATTCAAGGACACAACTTGGTGGGATGGTATACATTATCTGCACATAGCATGAGAAGCCTACAATTTATTTAAAAGTGGGAAACCCAGCAAAAAAGCATGGAATGTTGTATATAAAGAAAACAATATACTTGCACAAAAATCTTGGAACTGCAGTGTGGCAATTTTTATTGAAAGAAGATGAATAAGTATAAAGAGAGAAATAAAATTGTGGTCTATACATTTCAAAATTGGGCCAGTTCTGTTTTTCCTTTTATTCATACACAAATTCTTTCCCACCAGTTTGACTTTTTCTCCATTTTCTGTGTCATGTTACTCTTTTTTTTTTGTGGAGTCCTTGGGGCATCTGAGTTTGGCTGCACCAAGGACTCCACAGTTCAACCTTCAGCTACTGCAACAATCTTTCTGTTGCTTTATTCACTGTTCCTCCTCTTAAAAAATTAAGACTGTAGGGCACAGAGGAGGTTTTAAGATAGGCCATATTTTGTCAAAAGATCTCTAGTGGCTAGCAGTTGTTGAAGATTTATTCTTTGTCATAGTCTAGGTCTCTGTTACCTCATATCCTGCCTGTTGAATTGTTTATTCCAGCTGCTCACCTTTGCTGCTGAACCCATGATACGTGGACTTTTAGGATTTGGTAAATCTTCCAGACTTGAATATTTTAATGAACATTCTAGAAGTAATAGCTTCTTTTTATTATAAATAATAGGTTAGAATTAGAATTAGAATTCGTTATTGGCCAAGTGTGATTGGGCACACAAGGAATTTGTCTTAGTGCAAATGCTCTCAATGTACATAAAGATACATTCGTCAAGAGTCAAGAATCATAAGGTGCAACACTTATCATAAGGTGCAACACTTAATAATAGTCATAGGGTACAATAAGCAATCAAGTCATACTAGGAAACAGTCAATATAAATTGTAAGGATACAGGCGACAAAGTTACAGTCATAAGTGGGAGAGGATGGGTGATAAGGAGTGATGAGAAGATTAATAGTAACAGTAGTGCAGACATTGTAAATAGTTGTACAATATTGAGCGAATTATTTGTTCAGATCAGAGTGATGGCGTTTGGGGAAAAACTGTTCTTGTGTCTAATTGTTCTGGTGTGCAGTGCTCTATAGCATCATTTTGAGGGTAGGAGTTGAAACAGTTTATGTCCAGGATGTGAGGGGTCTATGGAGGTCACAGGCCTCTTTTTGACTGGTGAAGTATACAGGTCCTCAATTGAAGGCAGGTGGGTAGTAATTGTTTTTTCTGCAGTCCTAATTATCCTCTGAAGTCTGTGTCTGTCCTGTTGGGCTGCAGAACCAAACCAGACAGTTTTAAGGTGCATATGATAGGCTCTATAATTCCTCTGTAGAACTGTATCAGCAGCTCCTTGGGCAGTTTATCGTTCACTCTAGGAGCTACACAACTGGTTGGCACTATTTTTTTTCAAAATAGGATTTATTTATTTTTACTTATGTGATCCCATGTACATCCAGGTATTGGTAAGCTGTCTTTCAATTATTGTCCAGTCATTTCATGTATGATTGCCTCAACATCTGGAATTGAATGCAAAGGTGGAGTGAAGAAATGTGATATTAGAACAATATTTGTCTTGCGCTATGTTAACCAATGGAACATTTGGCCTGACATGTTGCCATTTGCAGAATTTGCTTTTAAAATGTACTCTGAGTTGTGCTCTTGGCATGAGGCAGAGTTTATGGCTGTAGCACACAGGGTTTGTTCTTGCCTTGAATTCCTTGAGCCTCAAAGTTTCTTCAAGCAGTGCAGCTAGCTCCCTTTTGAGAATGTCTGGATTCTGCCAGGACTGTGTAAATGGATAGCGTAAGTGCGTAGAGAGGAAGGCTCAAGAATTACTGTGTGGGATTTGAGTGGTTTTCCATCTAATTTTTACCTTACTTCTGCCTGTCCAAGAAAATGAATTCAAAGTTTATTGCACTCTTTCCTTTGGCTGCTTAGCTCAACGTGATAGTTTTTCATTCTGAAGTATATCTGGTGTTTCACTACTTTCTCTATGTGCAGGAGTGGTTTCCCTGTTCGATGCATTCAGCTGTTTCCCCTTCTGTTCTCATCCCCCTGCCTTCCAGAAAAGGTGGAATACACAATTCTATGTGCAGGAGGAAGAGGAGATTAAAACCTTTAATTCACTGAAAGGGCTATCCCGATACAAAGAGGTTATTGGAAGCAGTGTCAAATGTTGTGGAAAGCAGAGGAAATTGCCTTGAGGGACAGGAAGAAGAGTTGATGCCAAGACTGGTCAGATTAAGATCATTAGCCTTGAGTTGCCAGTAAAGTCTTGTCGCTTAGGGTCATTATTCTCCATGCATTCCATGGTGGGTGGAGAGAGAGTATGAAGAAGGAGGTACTGTCATCGCCAACAGGCCTTGGGAACATGGAAGACAGAAGCTGGAATTGAACAGGGAGCTGGACCACAGTAGAAAATATAGTTCAGAAGAAGGTAGTATGAGAAAGAGACCAATTCTGCCTTAAAGCCCCTGTCACCCCAGTGCACCAACGGATGCAAAGAGGATGTAAAACGGACAAAAAAAAGCTTGCAATCTGTTGGTTAACGCGATGTACTCACTGCCTCCATTTTGCTTCTCTCTATCCGTCCAGCATCCGTCTATTGACGTTTCATCCGCTCAGAAAGTTTTTGAGCTGCCCAAAACTTTTGCGCGGAAAATGTATCCAATTCGTCCATTCTGGCATCCGCTACGCATCCGTTCTGCATCTGTTACGCATCCGCTATATCCGGCGAGGCATCCGCGCAAACTCACATTCGCTCGGACGCAGGGAGGAAGCGGAATGGATGCAGAACGGATGCAGAACGGATGCCAAGTGGAAACAAAGCGTTTAAAACGGAAAAACGTTCGCAGAGGGGACCTATCTCAGATATTAAGGATGTCTACAGGATGCTAGGGATGCCTAGAGAATGCAAAGGGACACCTATACTGCCTATAAAAGGGGAGCAACACATCTGATCTCACTTTCAGAACAGCAGCCCTGCGGTGCGGACCTCTGCAGCCTTTATTGCCTCTTCCTCTTCCACAGCATCCAGTCATGTCCACCGTGGATCGTACCACAGTCCTTTGGCAGCCACCATCCTTCTGCAACAGTGCGAAGCCATCTACAGGCTCTCCTCCTCTACTAAGGGAAGAAAAAGGGGCGGTCAGAAGCGGCTGGGTACGAAGATGGTCGCCAGAAGAGCAGAGGACGGACTGTACAACAAGCTGATGGTGGAGCTAGGAGCGAAGACACTCGGGCATTCCAGAACTTCATGAGGATGCTCCAGCCATGTTTTGACGAACTTGTGCAGCGCCTGACACCCAGGTTGACCAAGACAAACACCAACTTCCGGCCCCAGCCTGGAACCTGGGCCAAGGTGGCACTCACTCTGCGCCACCTGGCCTCAGGGACCACCTACAGGAGCATGCAGTACGGCTGGGGTGCCACACAACACATATCAGCATTGTGGTCAGAGAGTGGTGCAGGCCATCATCGAAGAATACAAGGAGGAGCTCCTCCAGTGCCCCTCCACTGAAGAAGGATGGAAGAAAGTTGCAGAGCAGTGGTATCAGAGGTGGAACTTCCCCCACACCACTGGAGCATCGATGGCAAGCACGTGGCCTGCAAAGTGCAGCTAAGTCGGAGTCCACTTATTTCAACTACAAGGGCTTCTTCAGCATCATCCTCTTCGCTGTGGTCGATGCTGACTACAAGTTCATGTACATCGATGCTTCAGCACCGGCTCATCTTCAGATGCCAGGTATACAACGCCAGTACACCTCAAAGGAGGAGCTGGAACGCAACCTCATCGTGGGCTTCCCAGATCCAGAACCCCGCCAACGACACGCAAGATGTGCCTAACTTCATCGTGGGGGATGACGCCTTCTCCTCAAACCCTACCTCATGAGCCTACACTTCCAGACTCCCTGCACCCGTGAAGAGAGATCTTCAACTACAGGCTGTCCAGGGCAAGGCGGGTGGTGGAGAACGCCTTTGGCATCCTGGCCAACAGGTTCCAGGTACTTCTCACCACCATGCAGCATCGCCCAGAGACCGTGAGGAGGATCATGGAAGCTTGCTGCATCCTGCACAATCTCTGCGCACCCGCTACCCGGTGTTTGCAGAACAGCTCGTGGACCTCCAGCAAGGGCAATGGGAGCATGGAGCTGGGGAATGGAGGCAAGGGCGAAACCTGATAGACATTCAGGATGTGCTAGGCCCAAACAGGCCTCACATGAAGGAAGAAGCAGCGCAACCTCCTGAGACACTGGTGCAACTCCCCAAGCTGGAGCGGTGGAGTGGCAAGCAGCAGAGACAGATGATAGATGCTTAATGGATGCTTCCTTCAGCCTGTCTCATCACATGATGAGATTGGGCCATGTATGTTTGAGTGGCCGTACAATGAGCAGGGCATTTAATAAAGAGTTGTGTTTATGTTGACATGTGGGATGATGTTGATTATATTGTTATTGATAATAAAGGGCCATGGGGTGGCACCTGGGAGGGTGGACCATACAGTCACTATGCTTGCACTGGAGGTTTATCTATCCACAGCTATTACCCATTCCAAAGGTATCCTGCCCATCCCACAGGTATCCCGGCCCATCCCAAACAGCTATCTCAACCCATCCCACAGCTATCTTAACCCATCCCACAAGCATGCAAAGGTTTTAAACCATTTCTAAAAGTTTCCAGCAAGACTTTATAAAAAAAAGAAATGAAGCAAGTGTGTGAATCAAAAAATAGACTTTATTAACAAGAAGCTATAAAACAAAAATGAGTCTCTGGCACTCCTCTTGGTCGCTCAGTCTAGGGGTGAAGGGTCCAGGTGCTGTGGAGGTGGCTGGTGCTGGAGTGCTTGTCATCAGCTCCTCGCAGAAGCAGAAGCAGCAAACGCCCAGCCCCAGAAGAGCGAGCCCGTGCTGCAGAAGCCCCACGCAGAAACCAGAGTGAGGGCCAGGGGGCGGGATGGTAGCCCTGTCCCTCTTGCAGGGCTGGCAGAAGATGGCTGAGCCTTGCTGTGCTTCCGCATGGTTGTGGGGTTTGCTGGCTGGAGGGAGGCTGGCAGGAACCAAGGCTGGCAGGAAGGCTGGCAGGCAGGCAGGCACCAAGGCTGGCAGGAGCCTGGCAGGCAGGCAGGCAACAATGCTGCAAGAAGGCAGGCAGGCAGGCCAGGCACCAATGCTGGCAAGAAGGCTGGCAGGCAGGCAGGCACCTAGCTGGCAGCAAGGCAGGCAGGCATGAAACCAAGGCTGGCAGGCAGGCACCAGGCTGCAGGCAGGACTGTCTGCAGGGAGGCTGGCAGCAAGGCTGGCAGGCAAACTGGCAGGGAGGCAGACAGCAAGGCTGGCAGGGAGGCTGGCAGCAAGGCTTGCAGGCAGACATGCAGGCAGGACAGGCAAGGAGTCGATGTGTCTGCAAGCAGGTCTTTCCTCTGAATGGTGACCTGGCTTCAAGTTGCTTCACGTTACATCCGGCGGGCCTGGCGCAATGCATCTCCCCACATGCGCAATTAAACGCTCGGCATCTGCTAGAGCTTCGCTGTGCATTTCCGCTCTGCATCCGCTGTATCCGTTCCCGTCTGGCTTTGCTGAGGTCCCCGGAAGCCTAGCGGATGTGCATCCGCTTCCATCTGCCTGGGCTTCCGTTCCGCATCGCTTTCCATCCGCCCTGCATCCTCCCGCGTCCGTGTTATCTGTTCCGGTTATGAAAATTTTTGCCCCTTTTGAGAAACGGATGGAACATTTTGCTCGTCCGTTGTGTCTTTTTTGCATCCGTTGGGCAGTGTGACAGGGCCTTAAATTACATAGGTATGTTGAATGGGAGTATTGCCTTAACAAGCTTTCAGGGCTGAGTTACATTATCCTGCTAGCAAAATAATCTTTACAGAAACCCAAGTGGATTTTGTTTTGTTTTGTTTCTGTTTCTTGAGTTACGCCAGCCTTGAAGTTACTCCAGAGCCTGTAAGTCTTCAACATAGTGTCTTATAAAAAGAAACCCTTCTTAATAAAAATGCTAACTATATATTACTGTTGTTAATTGGACTCACATTTGGTTGAATGAATGCATCTTGTGAATGGTCATTCATGGCTCCACTTCTGTTTGAGTTGAATGTCACATGGTTTAGTCCAATATTTTATCAGGCATTTATATTGACCAGATCTGCTGATATTACAAAACTGGGCTGAAAGAAGTACAATTAAAATATTTTTGTCCATCAGTCAGGTAATGTTAGAAAATAATTTTTAATAGAAACAATGAAGAAAGTTTATATCTTTTCTTTTTGCTTCTCTATATCATCTCTAGTATTATAAACTCATCGAAAGCTAGGAGTCTTATTCTATGATGGTCAAGGGATTGAATTTGTGGCAAGACTGATGGCTTTATGAATTTATGGCAAGACTGATACCCAGCGTAGTAACAGATACAGAAAGGAAGTTGAATTAGAGTTGTGTAATTGAGGTGTCAGAAATCCTGGGGTGGTTTCTTTTTTATGCTGGAAGAAAAATATATCAGTGCTCAATGACCACTTGTTCAGAAAACATTTGACATTATAATGGCACTGATCAAGGAAGCTTATAACCAGTCCTCAAGTTGCGCTTGTCACAGTATTCCTGTGACACCATTTGTGACTCTTTGCCATCTTCTTGAAAGCAAAGGGTAAAGGAATCCCAATGGATTTTGCTGTACTAGTCACTGCCGACTGTAGGGGGTGCTCATCTCCATTTCAAGGGCCATTGAGCCAGCGCTGTCTAAAAATGTTGTTGCAGCCATGTGGCCAGCATGACATCACAGTGGCGACAACAGGAGCTCACCCTACCATGGCACACTTGGGTCTTGGGCTGTCAACTTTCCAGCTGACAAGCCCAGCAGCTTAACCATCATCCTGACCCTTAAGCAAAGGGTAAGCCAGCAAGAAATCTCAAGTTGCGGTCATGTGACATTGCACTTAACTATCTCACAACTTATCTAGACCTACCATTCTAAATCATGTGATTTTTTTTTTCATTTAGTGACAGCAGCACTAAATAGTGGAATTCCCTGACCCAATTGCAGTCGTTAATTGCCAATTAAGTCTGCAGTTAGTTTGGTCTGAACATTTGTTTTTGCTAGTCTGTATTGTCAGAATGAAAGGGTAGTAAAGTGGATTTGACAATAATGGTTGAATAATTTTTTTAAACAACATTTCAGAGTCTTTAAACAGTGAGATTGGTGGCATATTTAATAAATAAAGTTGGGGAAATATAAACTATGAACAGTTATTGGTGTGGGTTGGGAAAAGCCAGGAGATAATTTGAAAAGGATGCAGGATTTTTTTTTCCTACTGTTTTCAAGAATAATTTGTTTGGGAATATTAGTGATTAATTCGTCTCAGTATCTCTCCTCCAATAAATCCCTGTCTGTTAAATAAATCTACAATTTTTGGTAGCTTCTGCGGTGTTTCTATTAAACAATAGAGATTTTATCATAAAATGCTATATTTTTGTGCTATAAATTATTGTAGCAACTTTTGTTCTTTTATTTCAGGGATTCATCAAAGATGTTCATGAGGATTCACTCACAGTTGTGTTTGAAAACAAGTATGTTTTACAAAAATTGCTTTTTCCCCTTTCATTTTGGTTGTAGAACATGCTCATCTTTTTTTATTCTGAAGGGAAAAGACTGGTTGGCTAAATCGCTGCAGAAATTAAAGATACCAATACTTTGAATTGTTAGCCCACTGTATTGGCAACCAGAGCAGCCAAATTAAAAGTGGTGTCACTTTACACTGGTGGGTGTCACTTTACACTGTTCTGCTTGCAGTTTAGTCCTCATTTTCTAACAGCTGCACTTCTGACTTGTCTCTCTACGTAATGGAGTTGTGTGCTAAATTACACTTGATGGTATTCCATTTAAATGACATGTAACATTCTTGGTAATCATTGCATAATCTAAAATATCTATTCAATTTACAGTTGGCAGCCAGAACGCCAGGTTCCATTCAGTGAAGTAAGATTACCACCACCACCTGATATCAAGAAAGAAATTGGTGAAGGAGATGAAGTGGAGGTGATTTCATTCAAATATTCCTTTGCTAGCTTATGTGGAAGTTTCTTCTGGAAGGTTAATGGTTGAACTTAGTGTGCTATCATCAAGACAACTGAAATTTTTTTAACTGCTTAAAAATGCAAAATAAAAAAAGCATAAACGTTATTTAAAAGGAGAGAAATTTATTAGAAAAAAAATTAAAAAAATTAAAAATTGCTATTGGGTAGGTTTTTAATCAACCATGCTTAAATTAGTAAAAAATTCACTGCAGCCATGCCATGAATAGTAATTGTAATAGTTACACAGTACAAAAGATTGCCTTGAATTCCTGCCAAACCTGAAGCTGACATATAGTTTGAAATGATCTCAAACTCAATTGCTCCAAATGGAATTTACACTCCTGACAGAAGGCTATTTATTTCCTGTTTTAATAAAGTCCACCATGTGCCAGGGTAGAATATTTTAATGCCAAATAACTTTCATCATGAATGTGTTTTTAATAATTACCTAAAATATGCTTTATTGGAGAAAGGCTCCATTCTCTGTGGATATGGGCAATATTTTGAATATTTGGAATGCTGAGAGCATGTTGTAGGTGTTGCTATGGTAGGTTTAACCAGTCATACAATATTTATAGAAGGTAGATAGGATGAGGCTTCCTCATGTCATATCCTTAGACCCTCAAGATACTTTTTATATTACAACTTAAGTATGCCTTTATTTTGGGCAAGTATGACCATTAAAAGCTGCTTGGTGCTTCAAAGATGTTCTTGGTAGAATAAAAGGTAAATAAATTTAGTGCTACTGGTTTCTTTTGTTTTCATTGGGTTTCATAAAGCTGAATTCTTCTAGTTAGAGGAGTGATAAAATGCAGTGGGCAAGATTTCATTGACTATTCTGCAATATTGTCTGAAGAAAATTCAAATTGTTAACCTAATTCTCTCCTACCTGGGATGTTTAAGCTGTTTATTCAAAATTTATGATTAGTATCTCTGATTAAATCATATATTTGGTCAGGTGGTTTGTGCTTCTGTGCTTGGATTTTAAATATGTGGGATGCATTGGAATGTCATAGCCATTACTTCTTCATCTGACTTAGAGAATGGATAGAGTAGCTAGGAAGAGGTATGACCTTATAATACTTTCTTGCTATAATATAGCAGAATTGGGTTGGTGTTGTTTTATACAGCCATGGATTTTCTTTAAAATTGTGATAAAATGTTTGAATTTAAAAAACCAAGGGCACAGGAATTTGATCTACTGAAAGAAAAATATTTGCTTACCATAATATTACATTTTCTTTACTGGACTAAAAAATATTTAAATTTTCATATAATCAATTTTGTAAGAAATTAAATTCAGATTTATCAGATAGTGATAATTTTTAAATAAACATTTTGGAATGTTTAACATTTTAAATATCTTTCAAAAAACCATATTATCCTTTTATTCATTATATCTAATCTATCAAAAGTTTAAAGTATGCTTTATTTACTATTGCCTGAGGAACAGGATTTTTTTTTAAAGACTAACGAGACAGCTAATAATCTTTAAATTTAACAAGATATTCAAACTTAAGATTTTTGATGCTCCATAATATTAATTTGTACAAAAATAACCACTTTGGGGCAATTACATCTCAACAAAGTAGTGAATCAACATGGAGGAGAAAAAAGTAGTGATGTACAACTTTTCTCCTCCATGCTGCATTGAGAGCCCAGGATGGGTTGACTCCTTCTTATGACATCATTTAGCTGAGTCTGTACTAAGATATAAAAGCCACACCCCGGAAGTTACCCCAGCTTTTGACTCAGCTCCTTTCAGTCAGTAGCTATGTCTCTGAAAGCGTTCTGTTAGTTAGCACTCACCAGTGATCTTCAGTACCTTTTTTCCTCGCTTCAAGCAGCTCCCAGGGCAGCTGCTCTTCCAGGAGAGCAGGGCTCGCGCTCTCCTGCAAAGTTGGAAGCAACGTTGCCAGAGTGCTGTTCAGGCAAGTTGGGCAGTATCTGTAGACCTTCCCCACGCCTGTGGTTTGAGGTCATAAAAAGTGATCGGCAAATCAATCACAATGTCAGCCAGCTGAGGTTCTGTAGATAGCACTCACCAGCGATCTTCAGTATCTTTTTTCCTCACCTCAGCAGCTTCCAGGATCTGGACAGCTGCTCTTCTAGGAGAGCAGGGCTCTCTCTCCTGCAACGTTGGGAGCAGCGTTGCCAGAGTGCTGTTCAGGCAAGTTGGGCAGCGTCTGTAGACCTCCCCCACGCCTATGGTTTGAGCAGTCTAAAAAGCTATCGGCAAACCGGTAACAGCGTCAGCCAGCTGATCGTGTGGCCACAGGCTGCCCTTTCCTTTGCTGACTTCGCTCGGGGCTCTTTATAGCCTAAGGAGTGATTCTTTGATCCCGGAGCATGTTTCCCATACTCAGTGGCCATCTTGGATTGAAGCCTTCCACCACGAGGTGAGCGGCCATATTGTAAGCCATGTAAAGCCCGGGGGCCATTTATACCCTAAGGGGCTTAATAGAAAAATTTACAAACAGTTTTTTTCCATTGCAAGAGCCTTTTATTCTACAATGGAGCAAAATAAGGTCAGGCAGAGCTTTACCCCCCAGTGGAGCAGTCTCTTAAGCCCAATAAGAGAAAAAGATGTAGGTAACCAGAAGGAGGTGGCTGCTAAAATCAGAGCTAAGGCTCTAGCCCCTAGAAGGCAACTCAGGCTGAGTTGAGGGCAGAAAAGCACAGACATTACAGCCCTAGAGCGGCGTTCAACAAGAACTATTCACAAGGGAGTGCAACTACAGCAGGTTTTCAGGTGATACTCGTGGGCCCCAGCCAAGCCCTCCAGGGGAGGAAGAGTTATCTTGAGCCTTTCCATCCTCCATCCTGGTCTCCTGAGACTTTAGCAGTAACAATATAATCCTCAGGATCTAAGCAGATCTGGGCTTATTTCCAACAGGCTTCTGGCCCTATGCTCCTCCCCCTCCCTCCAGGCCTCGAACCTCTTCTCAATCTAGGCCTTAAGCCACCTTCACTCCCATAGCAGCGGGCCTTCGCCTTTTGCCTCTACCTTTGGTCATAGACCAGGGAATATCAGAATTGTCTCATTGGTCATTAGGCAGGGATTGGCTGAAGGCTTCAAGCAAATTCTTCAAACCTCTGGAAAGGGCTCAGACCCTTCTCCCTTCTCAATCTATAAGTTCCCTGCCTCATCACCCCGATTTAAGGCGACGACCTTTGACCAAAATCTTTCAGAGGAAGAGGATTCTCGCCAGAAGAAGACCATCCTCTGCATTGGTCTTCATTCCTTCTTCTCTTCAGGCATTACTCAGCAAGGCCTTGGTCACTGCCAAGCTGTCGCCAGAGGAAGTGGCTCCCGGGCCACAAGGAATTCCCTCCAAGCCAGGGAGACGCACTCTTCTCCAAGCCTGTAGTGCATGCAGGGGTTTTGCCTTCTCCCAATTTTGCTCCTGGACATGGTCAGGGACAGTGTGCTTCCCTTCGGCAGGTCCTCGCCCATCTGCTCTGGATAAGCATTTCTATAACATCAGAAGCAGCCCTGGACAATGTCCTGGCAATGCCTTCTGTTGACATTCTGGCACTGCATGGCTGTTCGGCCTTCAACGCAGCATCCATTTTTCACGAGGGCATCCATACAGTGGCTGCACCAACTCCAGATTAGATTGCCTACATCTTACCTTCGGTCTCACCAAGACCTTATCACAGCAGCGGAATTCACTGCAGATGCCACTCTCAATTCTGCCAAATTTGCATCTAGCACCATGGCATCTTCAGTAGCAGCAAGAAGACTGCTATGGCTCAGAATTGGCAGGCAGAGTCATGCCGTAAATAGAAGCTGGCTTCAGTTCCATTCGTGGGCGATAAGCTTTTTTGGTGATGCTCTGGAACCTAATTGCACTGAAACCGAGAGTAAGCGTTAAGATTCTCTCTTCCTCTGGGAAGAGAGCCGACTATCGGCCGGCTCCTTATCGCCCTCCTGCCTTTCGAGCGGAGACCTATCCGCTTCCCCAGCCTCAGAGTCCATATTTCCATCGCAGGACTAACGAGCGAAACATCTGGGAGGCAACAACCTTCTCTTTGGTAAACAGCCCTTTGGGGGGTAGGAGTCATTCCTTCTGTCTCACTCTAATCCCTCGTTCTCCTCACCTATCTGAGGTTGCCTAGCCTTCTTTGCCTCCAAATGGGAGGAGTTCAACGACAGATGCCTCCGTGCTCTGCACTATTAGGTCAGAGTTACAATTGGGACCTCCTAATGCCACCCCAAAGGGGGAAAATGTTTTTTTTTTTTTTTTAAGCTGGCCTGTCTCTCAGGACATTTCAAGGTAAGACCTCATGAAACAGGCATTGAACCACCTTCTTGAAATCAAGCTATTCAATCTGTTCCCCCTCTCAACTAGGACACGGGCTTTACTCTCGCTTTTCATAGTTTCCCAAAGCCCCAGGGGGGTGGCGACTATATCTGGATCTAAAAATTCTCAACCATTTGTAAAATACAGACACATTACAATGCAGACTCTGCATTTCTATTTAGACAGTGTTCAGGAGGGCAATCTCCGCTCTTCCATGATCTCATGGAGCCTTCCTCCACATCCCTTTTGCCTCATTGTCGCCAGTTTCTTTGTTTCTGTATCAGAATACCATTACCAGTATCGAGCACTTCCCTTCGGCTCTCATCGGCTTCAAGGGTCTTCATGGCATTGATGGATCTCTGCGTTCTGTTCCAGTGAGGATCCAATGCTACTGGGGCGACATTTTGATTCTGTCCCTCCTCCATCCATGCAGGCCCATTGGGATCTGCAAATTACCCTGTCATATCCAGAGCCATGATTTTTCCACTCCCGTCCATTCCAGGGTTCCTGCTTCCCTGCCAATGAACAGGAACCACCTCTCAATCATCAAGGTCCCTCTCCCGCCACAAATCTGGAGATCTCTCCAATTGGTGGCGTTCCCGTTAATCTGGAAAGGGACTCCCTTTCAGGGTCCCAGACAGGTAGTGATAACCAATGATGCCAGCCTCCTGGGTTGGGGGCTCATTATGCAGGCGCAGATAGCTTAGGACCTTGGTCCAGGTCAGAGCTGGCCCTTCCCATAAATTGGCTAAAGCTCAGAGCCATTTTTCTAGCTCCAAGCATTTCAGGCACTCAGTGACCGGCTCTCATGTTCTAGTCCTTATAGAAACATGGCCACCATCTTAACCGGAAGGGGGGAATGAGGTCCAGAGCCCTCATGGGAGAGGCGCTATGGTTGGTGTTATGGCAGAGAAACAACTGTTGTCAATCTTGGCGGACCACATCTCCAGGATCTACAACTCCCAGGCTGATTGGCTCAGCAGGAGCCTAGTCGACCAGGCAGAATGGTCCATTCCTCTGTCTCTATTCAGGGACCTTTTCCTCAGATTCGGAACGCCGGAGGTGGATCTCTTCTCACTCCTCAAATTGCCCAGTCACCAGATTTTCACCAGGTTTCCTTGCTAGGGAACTAAGGGATCAATGCTGTTTGGTACAGATGGCCCAAGTCCTCCTCTATGCCTTTTCCCCACTTCCATCATTCCGGCAGTAATTCGGAAGATGTGGAGGAACGAGCGGAGCTCCTTCTCCGACACCCTATTGGCCAAGGATGCCCTGTTTGCGGACCTGGTCAAACCTATCGGGGGCTTCTCCTTGGAGGTCCCAGCCCATCTAGCCTCCTTCATCAGGGGATTCTGATCCACCCCGAGCCCTGTGGCTCAAGCTGACCATGTGGCACTTGGGCAGCACCGGCTAGGGGTGGCTGATCTTCCTGAAAGGGTCATCATCACTATCCTGGCATCTCGCAAACCTTTGACAATGCGCATCTATGATGCCACTGGAAGGCCCTTCCAAGGGTTCCTTAGGGAGGGTCTCTCTCTGCTTCAGCCCAGTTGGCAGAGGTTCTTAGATTCCTTCAGCATGATTGGTAGAAAGGTTTGACCTCCAACACCTTATGCAGGCAGGTTGAGGCCCTCTCCTCGGTTCTTTCATGGGGCTTGCTTCCTTCCTTATCCCATCACCAGTCAGGAAGCTTTTTTGAAAGGAGACTTCAACCTGCACCCCCGGTGGTTCACAGGTATTCCTTCCTGGGATCTCAACATGAGGTCCTTAATTTGCCCTGACGAAGCCCCCCTTTGAACCCCTTAGAACATTGTTTCTTTGTCATGACTCTGAAGGTGGTGTTCCCCCATTTCCATCACTTCAGCCAGATGGGTATCCAAGCTCGCTCTGCCTTTCCATCAGATAGGACCTTTTTTCCTTTTCCCGATGATAGGATTGTCCTCAGTCTGGACCCCTCATTTCTTCCAAGGTTTAAACACTGTCCACAGGTCCCAGGACATTATGTTGCCTGGCTTCTGCCCCTCCCGCACCATGACTTAGAGCAGCAGTGGCACACGCTAGACATAGGAAGGGCTCTTAGAATATAACATTAAGCGCACTTCTTCTTCAGGAAGTTAGAAGCATGTTTATTTCTTTTTCCCTTCTCACTTGGGGCACAAGGCCTCTTCTCCTACTATTAGCAGGTAGGTCAGATCTTGCATTGAGCAGGCCTACAAAGCTACGGCCTTCCAGTTCTCGACGTTCTGACGGCGCACTCTATCAGAAACGCGGCCACTTTGGCTGCCTGGGCGACAAGAATTCTGGAGGAGATCTGTCGTACAGCCACATGGAGATCTCCGTCTCCTTTCACAGATACTACTGTCTGGATGCCTTTGCTTGGCAACGGGTGCTTCAACGAGTGGTTCAACAGTCTGTATGATGAGCCAGACGAGGAGCCGCCGTGGACATGCAAGCTTTGGTATGTCCCATCCTGGGCTCTCGATGCAGCATGAGGAAGATGGGCATTGGTAGAAGTTACCCTGAAACGCCCTTTCGTAATCTATGCTGTGAGAGAACCCAGCCTCTCCCTTGATTCATCGGAGAGGGTAAGTCATATTTCTGTATTCATTTGTGCTTTCAGAGACACCTTTCAATCTGTCAAGTATCAGTGCCAAAGCTGGGGTAACTTCCGGGGTCTGGCTTTTATATCTTAGTACTGACTCAGCTAAATGACGTCATAAGAAGGAGTCAACCCATCCTGGGCTCTCTCGCAGCATAGATAGAAAGGGCGTTCAAGGTAACTTCTACCAATGCCCATTTTATGGCGAGAAGAAAGAAACAAAAAGTATTCAATTAATTGTATTTTTTCATGTCTGATTTTGGGAACTCTGATGAACAATTACGGAATAAATCTAAATCTAAAATAAAATTTTTAAAATGATTTTCATACTAAAGCAGAAGTTCAAATCACAGTGTAAATGCTATATAATTTACTTTCAGGTTTACTCAAGAGCAAATGACCAAGAGCCTTGTGGCTGGTGGCTGGCAAAGGTTCGAATGATGAAAGGGGAGGTAAGTAGAAGTGGAATTGTATCATGAGAAAGATCCATCTAAAGGGGGCATTAATTTTTGTAAAATATTTGAACAGATAAGAACCACTTAGAAGTTAATATACCAATATACAGTTAATATATACCAAGGACTTGGTACATTCTGAGCTTGACATTTCATTACTCATTACATAGGTAACATCATCAGTACCAGAACTGCAATATTCTATTAGAACTAGCAGTGATGATATTACTTAGTTGGGTAATGAGACGTTTACAAGAAAACAAGTTCAGAATGTATCAAAGACCCCACAGTTCAAGTCTGAGCTACAAATACTCTCTTATTGATTGCTGCTATCTTCCAGCTTGAATCTTCTAATTTAGTTGGTGGTAGAATGAATGATAATAAGGAAAAAAGAGCCTGGAATATAATTTTTCCCCCAAATATTTTATTTTCTGCTGCTATGACTCTTTAATATAATGTGACCTAATGAATTTCTGAGGGAAAATAAGTATTTGATAATGTATGGATGCTATATGATTGTGCTGCATTATTTTGCATATCAATAGGGCTTTAATCATAATTATTAAAGGCCTTAATATCTTACATTAATTAATATAAGGTCTTAATATCTTAATTAATTCTGTAACCTTACCTTACAGGGCAGTTATAAGGAGACAGTGGGAATTAGGAAAGATATGATACTTGACATTCTTGAGCTCTGAAGGGAATGATAAAATGTAATAAACATATAGTTGAGAGTAGGTAAACATATATAATGAGAAAATAGTAAATATTCTGAATCTTTGATCAGTCACCTATTTTTAAAAAATTAAGAAGAATAATCTTTTCTCAGTTTTATGTCATTGAGTATGCTGCTTGTGATGCCACTTACAATGAAATAGTCACATTTGAACGACTTCGGCCTGTGAATCAAAATAAACCTGTGAACAAGAATACATTCTTTAGATGTGCTGTAGACGTTCCAGAAGATCTGAGAGATGCGTAAGTACTCTAAAATTCATTTTATTAGAATTATATCTCTATTAGGAATTGACTTTCATAGGATATCCTGAATTTGATATTAAAATTTGAACACTTTCTGTCTAATTGAAAGAGAGAAGCTGTCTGTCTTTGCAAATTAAGATGGAAATTCTATTTTTGGGCCAGCACAAATATTTTGGAAGGTCATAAAAGGACATATAACAGGTAGTCCTCGCTTACTGATAATTTGTTCAGTAACCATTCAAAAGTTACAGCAGTGCTGAAAAAATAAGTTTGCGGCCCATTTATAACCTCTTCAGTGTCCCCTAGTCACGTGATCACCATTACAGTCAGAACATGTTATTCTGTGCCTGACCTGTGGGTTTTTCTTTCTCCTCAGCTCCTCCCAACAGAGCAGAGAGATTGGAGATAGGGATTGCAAGAAAAAAAAGCTGTTTGCTCTTCCACACAATGCAATGAGAAAGCAGTTATGCCAGCAGCTTGGGGCTGAGAACTGTGATCATATTATGCAAATAGCTTATGGTGCTGTCTTGAAATCTTTTCTCCAATTTTTCTACTCTGTAGAGGTTTTAGGGGGTAGGGGAAAAAAAACAATTCCAGTAGGCAATTTCTTCTTTGCTAGATCCTTCCCCACGATGTCAGAGTGTAGAAATTGGAGAGGGATTTCAAGAGAGCAAGCTGTTTATTCTTCTGCACATAGAAAGCAATGTGGCTACAAAAGCTAAAACTTGGTACAATAATCTTGTCCCTTTCCAGTTGGAAAGAGCATTCATGGTCATGTGATTTCCCACTTAGCAACTTTTTTGGTTAGCTGCAGAGTTGCCAACCCCAATTAGGGTAATTGAGTGAGGACTACCTGTATGCTTAACAAATTATTGTCAGTTTGCATAAATCTGAAAAGTGAAACTTTGATTCAGCAGAACTCAATGCAGTGGATCTCAGATGCAGCAGATGGAATTCTTCCTGCTTTTACATCATTTGTATAAAAACACCTTGATTCTAATTTGTATTATTTATATAGTAATGTTACCTCAAGTGATGTATAGTCTGATTTAATGGACAATTGGGAATAATTGATCTGTTAACTTAATGTTTCACCTTGTAATGTTTTGTTGTGTTTTATTCTTTTGGAAATAATTTGGTATAAATTTTCAGTTCTTTTCTCAATAAATTCAAATGAGCTTTTAAAAAGTTGTTTTGCTGGGTGGGATTTTTCAGTATTTTCAATTTCTCCAACTTCATGTCTTATTGGTCACCTTTTGAAATGAATTAATTAATCCATACATTAATTTTCTAGGTGTGCTAATGAAAGTGCTCACAAGGATTTTAAGAAAGCTGTAGGAGCCTGCAGAATTTTTTACCAGGCTGAAACAGCTCAATTAGTAGTTCTGGTAAGATAAAGTTTCTTCCTCTTTATCACATCAGTGAGCAAGTCATTTTTATGTTAACATTATGTTACCGATTTGATGTTTTGGGCCTGGCTTATATAGAAAAATAACCAGTATTAAAAGATTGTACTATATCTTTCCACTGATGAAAGGAAAATATTTTTTAGACAATGTAGATGGAAGAGTTGCAGATAGGATTTCATGCAAGCTATAATCCAAGCTGTACTGTTTGGGCCTGGTAACCTTTGTCTATTGGATCTAACAGCAACCTGGGACCTATAGCAAAGGGTTTTGTATTATTTGATGTCACTTTGATTGCCACAGCTGTTGCATCTGGCTTTATGCTAAAAACATATCAAGCTGCAGTGAGCAAAGTAGATCAGCAGATTCTGTTTGCCCATTAATAACAATATGGATTTCACTACCTTAATGCACTAATAAAAATATTTTTTTCAGATTTAAATAGGAAAAAAACCTAGCATATCAAATCTATTTGTTCTCTTATCTGCAGTGCGTTCTAAACTAGAAATGAATCAATGGTAGGTAAATGTCTGTGGAGATTCTCAGTTATCCAGGTCATGGTTATCCCAAAGGTGTTTTTTTTTTTCAAAGAAAAAACAATCCAGTTGCCTTTTTAAAAAAACACCTTTGGGACAATGGTAGGTGAAATGATTGGTGTTTTTTTTTTTAATTCATCACCTGTAAAATGAAGATCCTTACACATCGTTTTTCTTTCAGTCTGCCAGTGAGGCAACAGTAAAAAGAGTGGGCATACTCAGCGACATGCATTTGCGTAGCATTCGAACCAAGTTAATGCTCATGTCAAGAAATGAAGAAGCAACAAAGCATTTAGAAGTGAGTGGGTCTCAGATGATTCTCCCCACTCCTTCCCCCCTTAATTATGCTTCTGCTTTAGTCACTGGAAAGGTGTTCATGCTTGAAGTTTTTATAAAGAATACACTTTTTTATCTTTTCCCTAGTGCACAAAACAGCTTGCAGCGGCATTTCATGAAGAATTTGTTGTCAGAGAAGACTTAATGGGACTTGCAATAGGAACACATGGCAGTAATATACAGCAAGCCAGGAAGGTTCCAGGTGTTACTGCAATTGAACTTGAAGAAGATACTGGAACCTTCAGGATCTACGGAGAGGTAAAAAGACTACACAGAAAAGTCATGTCTTCATGTTGGGAAACTGACTTCTTGGAACTTAAGTCTAGATGGCTGGAATGTAGAGTGAAAAGAATGCACAAATTCCAGTATTTTAATCCCAGTATAATGGAAGTAACGAGACATTTGGTGGAAGCAAAGGCAAATATGGAATATCGTACTGCTCTTTTTGCTTGTGATCTTCAGAAGTCCCACTGGATTAAGTTCTACACAATTTAACAGTTGTTAAATGCATCTGTGTAAAGCTTTCTCAGATCTCACTTCAACTATGCTTAAATTCGAGAGCATACCTCCATGTTGGATTTTGATTCTGACTGGCAGTTGATAGAATAATCCCAATTTAAATAAATCAGAAAATGAATTCAGTAATGTTTCTCACTTAAGCGTTGTTTCATAAAGGCGAATGAACTTGCCTCCCCCGGATGTCCCATTCCTTCAGGAATGCTAGTAATGAATGGGGTGTTTGTGTGTGTGCTTATAAAGAAGAATGGGAAGACGACTTCAGGGAATGTTTGAGACTGTTGAAAGCAGAGATCCAACTGAGGCCCTAAGGCTGCATTTGCCAATAGAAATTTGATGGTAGCTACAGAGGCTCTCAAATATATTACTACGCTGTAATATGGAAGGGGGCAGAAAGGGAACATGCAAACATATCTCAAGAAGAATCATATTAACTATTGATACTTAGTTGTGTTCCCTTCTCCCTCAATTTTGATGAATATATTTCATAGTAATTACATAGTTCAAAGTAATTACATGCTACAAATATAAATGGAAAAGAAGGAAAAGTATTTATACTATTTGCACTCTTGCTAGTGGTAGTCTGATTACAATCAAAGCCAATTTTACTATAACAGCAGCAATGTGATGATGTACAATAGATAAGATATGTATCTTCTCTGCAGTCCCTTCATCTTCGTAATGTAACATTTGGTCTTCAAGCTACAATACAAAGCCACATGGCAGATTAGGATGATTCCTGATTTGGGGAGAATCAAGCAGGCGTGCTTTCATTCATTATATAATTAGGATTACTCTTCTACAATTAAAGGACTAGATCACGGGTGTCAAACTCACGGCGTTACCATCATGTGACGGTTTTGCAATGTTTTTCCCTTTGCGGAGCTGGGTTAGGCGTGGCCTGCGCGTGACACATCTGGCCTGTGGGCCGCCAGTTTGACACCCCTGGACAAGATGGTGAAGTTAATTTGGCTGCGTGTTTGGTTCTTTGCAGGAATGCTGATTCAGGATTATTAAAGAATAATCAAGGTTCTCAGATCTGAGAAACTTTTAGATGGGTGACAAAACAGGAATCATAATGTTGAGCCTCAGATAAAAACATGTATTTAAATGGTTGTGTAAAAGTATATGCACCAATTTGCAAATGTATATGATAGTTTGGAAATAAAGTCCCACAATCCCATAATGTTCAAGCATCTGTCTGATAGCCATCATTTTTATTTTGCCAGGTACAGATACTTGCATTTTCTCATTGCAAAAGAGAGTATATGTAGATTTTTTAAATTTTATATGGTAATAGTTATTCCCTAAAAGTGTTTTAACTGTTAATGTTTAATGCATTCTGTTCTGTTTATTACCAGAGTGCTGAGGCAGTAAAAAAAGCTAGAAGCTATTTGGAATTTGTGGAGGACTTTATTCAGGTTCCTAGGAGTCTTGTAGGTACGTAATAATAATTACAACAATAATAACAATAACAACATTTTAACTGTAGGAAAGTTTCAACATAAAAATCTTTTCTTTTCTCTATCCTCTCTCTCTCTCCCTCGCCCTCCTTCTCTCTTCCTCCCTCCCCCCTCTCTCTCACAGTCTCCCTGTCAATCTATTTCAATCCAAGCTAGTAGCAATATGTATTTATATTTTGAAGGCGCAACAGAGCCTAACTGGGAAATGAGAATTACCCTTCTCCTTCTTTCTGTCATAGAAGTAGTTCCATCTTCAGAAGAATTAAATTGGACATCAGCTTTAAATTAGTATAAAGAATTTTTCTAATTGTTTTTCTTGTTAATGGTTTACTTCAGACCAAAATCCCAATGATAATCCACAACTTAAATATCTTTTATTTGTTAAAGGGAAAGTTATTGGTAAAAATGGCAAAGTTATTCAAGAGATTGTGGACAAGTCTGGAGTCGTGCGAGTGAGAATTGAGGGAGACAACGAGAATAAACTACCCAGAGAAGATGTATGATTTTTAATTTCTTTCCCCCCCTTTCCCTTAGCAATGAATGTCCCATGGGTGGGGTAGAAATTAAAAGGAGGCGGGTCTGAATTTTATTTGTGGTATAATGGTGGGAAGGATGCCATATGACCCGTGGTGGCGCAGTGGCTAGAATCCATTACTGCAAGCTACTTCTGCTGACTGCTAGCTGGCAGACTGCAATTCGGCAGTTCAATTCTCATTGGCTCAAGGTTGAGTTAGCCTTCCATCTTTCTGAGGTCAGTAAAATGAGGAGCCAGATTATTGGGGGCAATATGCTGACTCTGTAAAACTGCTTAGGGCTGTAAAGCACGATGAAGCGGTATATAAGTCTTAAGTGCTGTTGCTATCTTGAGCTCCTGGAAAAAAGGCTGCCTAGGTAGTCCTCAGCATATAGCAACAATTGAGCCCAAAATTTCTGTTGCTAAGCAAAATATTTGGTAAGCAGGTTTTGTCCCATTTTATGACCTTTCTTGCCACAATTGTTAAGTGAATCTTTGCAGTCCATTCAATTTGTAACACGATTAAGTGAATCGGGCTTCCCCATTGACCTTGTTTCTCGGAAGATTGCAAAAGCTGATCACATGTCCCTGGGAACCCTGCTATTGTCATAAATACAAATCAGTTGCCAAGCGTCTGGATTTTGATCACATGCCCCCTGGGATACTACAAAGATCGTAAGTGCAAAAAACAGTCATAAGCCACTTTTTTCAGTGCTGCTGTTACTTTGAACAGTCACTAAATCAATTGTCATAAGTCGAGGACTATCTGTACATAAATCTGACAAGTATGTATTTTAGTAGCTGTATTGTTAATATTGAAATCTCATTATTTCTTTAATATGCCGTGTCAGTAATGCTCAGTTGGGGTCAAGACCAAGTGCAGTATTAACACAATTTGCCATTGTGACTAACCAGGAAACTGTAGAAAGATATTGTCGGAAATAGTGTGTCCCTCAGATAGCTCAGATGCACACAGTTCTAAATTGGTATTTTGAAGGATTGCATTCTTTCATTGAAGCATATGGATTTGCCCTTTGCAGTCACAGGAGAATAATGTGGGCTCTAGACTGTGCTCCCCTCTTTAATCTAGTGACGGCATAGCAGCAAGCTTTCACTGATGTCTTTATGACCTCTGTCTTGTACATCCAAGTAACTTTTCAACAATACACCAGATCTCTGGCAGAGTACAAAAGGTTCCTCACTAATGAGAGACGCAACCCTGACATTAGCTTATTTTTGATCAGATGATCGTATATATCAGTTACGGCTTCTGCTACCCATGGGTTCCCCATAAGTTACCTAATTCTTTTAAAAGTTGGTTTCAAAAGTCAAAATCTGGGTTCTGTTATTTTTAAAGTTTTCTGCAGATTTTAGAACTCCTTACCAATTGGTTTAGCCTCTCTTGAGAATTCAGGTTAAGCTCTTAATATTTACTTGTTTGTAAAATGTACACAAAACATATCTAACAACTGGCTCTTTATTCAAACTGACCTGTATATAGACAACATACAAATGAATAGACCAAGATTATGCATAGCAAAACAAAAACAACCCCACCCCACACACTTCATACTAGAATATTACTGAGACTGCTCTGGAATCATAATCATAAATAAGATAGATGCAATCTAGCACATAAGTTACATGGTAGCTTTATTTAAAATAGTGTTTGGATTTGTGTGTGTCAAGGCACACATAGACTACAGTTGCAAGAATTATTTGTGATTCACTTAGTGTTTATATTTGAAAAACATACTTTATCTTTATAGGGAATGGTTCCATTTGTGTTTGTGGGTACTAAAGAAAGTATAGGGAATGTCCAAGTACTTCTTGAATACCATATTGCCTACTTAAAGGTAAGCATTGCTTGATGTAATTTTCAGAGTTTGCAATCCACTCTTATGTTTTGAGGATCCATTAAATGAGTGTGATTTACTGCTGCAGAGCTAGGAGTCAAGATTGATTCTAATTATTTTCACTTGAAACTAACAGTAATTAATTTTACAAACAGAATTTTTTTACTACAACCTTGTTATATTCCCATCATTGTTGTCGCTATTTATTTTTATATATCTTTCTAATCTTTATATATAATCTTTATATTCAGCCCCTATGTAAAACCCTGATTGTTTTCAGCCTAATTGCTACTTTTTCATTTTATAATTTCATAATTATTATAAGACTACACAGTAGTTTTAACCCCAAGGATTTTTATTTTGGTAATTTAAAGTTGATTTGAACAAATCTAACTAATACCTAAGAGACACCTTATACCAAGAAATGTTGGTGATGTGAAAAAAACAGATTTCTACAAGTAAAAATTATGAAACATTTGAAAGAAATGTATACCAAACTATCTAAAACATTAAGTATTTCCAATGAATCGTGTCTTGTTGATTCTCATGGGCATTTAAATGATCAGAAGCTCATTCTGTGAATGTAATTATTTGTTAGCATAGTTAGAAACTGCTTTTTTTTCTGAAAGTGAAGAGTGCATAAAAATAACTTGGGGAAAGATAACATGACATAGCTTAGTTTATATTTAATGTAACTCTCAATCCAGGAGGTAGAACAACTACGGATGGAAAGGCTCCAGATTGATGAGCAGTTACGTCAAATTGGTATGGGTTTTAGACCTTCATCTACCAGAGGTCCTGAGAAAGAAAAGGGTTATACCACTGATGAAAGCAACCCTTCGTCTGTACAAGGCTCAAGGTCTTATAGTGGAAGAGGCAGAGGCCGAAGGGGCCCCAATTACACCTCTGGATATGGTAAGTGTGTTTAAAGATAAGCTCTGAAACTTTGCTCCTGTCATCATTACTAGAGAATATAACAAGGCTATTGTGCCTTTTTGTGCCTTACACATGCATGTATATTTGTGTTATGTATGTGTATGGGTAGATATATACTGTACTTTCTTTTGCAAGCAGGCAATGGAATTTCATTTTTAACATGTGCCAGTATGCTCAGAGTAAAAAATGACAATAAAGATTATTTTATATGTTTAATTTTCAGAGTTTTTGATACACTATGAACCTTTAGAGTATCAAAATTATCAATATGGATTTCAGAAAATGTTCGTTGTTTCCGACAGCTTAATTCAAACTTTCATATTAAGTGCCCTCTGGATGTGATTGTTTATGGGACATCAAGTTGGTGTCGATTCTTAGCAAATACATCAGACTCACCTTCTCCAGGATGATCTATCCCTAGTATGGCCCACTGTATTTGAGTGCATCCAACTTGTTACTGATTGTCTTTTTCTTCTCTTTTTCCCCCTCTTAGAATTATAGACTTCTCAAGAGAGTTAGGTCAGTTTATTTATTCCTTCAGAGAAAACTCTGAATTGATTGAATCTATTTGTTAGTTTTCTTGGCTATCCGTGATATTCTCAAGAGTCTTCTCCAAAAGTTGAAAAGCCTCAATAATCTTTTTGTCCAGCTTTGGTTCAACACAAAAGCAAAAATTAAACCATTGTCTGCACGGTTTTGATCTTTTAGATATCATGGTATTTAGATAACTTTTCCAATGCTGTTTAGTGCAAGTCTCTTTATATTTCTTGATGTCTGATTCCTTTACTGTTAATAGTTGATCTTAAAATGTGGTATCTTCTTTGCTACTTCTAAGGCCGGTTTCTTTATATGCTGTAATTAGTTTCTTCATATTCGGTTGTGTGCTTTTTGTAAAGTGTACAATACTTTTTGACTTTTATTACTAGAGCTTGCAGGTTATTTGCCTTTTCAGCATCAGAATAGCATCATCAGCATAGCTCATTTGACATTTCTCTCTGTCCAGTTTTAAAACCACATCCATCGTCACGGATTTTTCTTCTGTGCTTCTCATACATCTGTTGATTTTCTATCAGTTTGTGTAGCCTTCCAATTTGGTAATTACTGGAGTGCTCATCTGACTTCTAGCACTATATGTCTTGTAAATAGGGAGTCTCTTCTAAAGTATATTGGATTTTGACATTTTTTGCTGCATAGAATTTCAGTATAGTCCTTCCATCCCAGTTTGAGCTTTGAAACAGTCACTGTCTGTCCATACCAGTTCAAGAGTGGAACCTTTTGAGTTCAGTGAGCTTTTGGAAGACTTTTCTTGTATTTTTGTGTCAGTTTTCATCTTTACATCATTATAATATTCTTCTTTTCCAACTGGTTTCTGAAATTCTTTGTAAATGCCTTAGATTTTAGTGTTTTTTCACTTGGTTTCTCTTCTCTTCCTGGCAGTTTCTACCATTTGTTCTGACAGCCAGTTTTCATGTTTTGTTTTAGTTTCCCAGTCTTTGGTATTTTATCATCCTTAATAATTTCATCAGAATTGATAAATTTGCTTCTGCACAAACTGCCTTTGGCCATCGCTTTACAGAAGGTGTTATAGACCGCTGGCTTACCCATTTTCTTCACCTTTGATTACTGAGAACAAACATTTGAATTACTGTGAGGTTCCGTTGTGGCAATTAGAAGACGGACCCAACTAATTCCTCTTAAAAGATATCTAGAAGGTAACAGAATAACAGAATTGAAAGGGACCTTGAAGGTCTTCTAGTCCAACCCTTCCAGACAAGTGGCTGCCCAGTCTCCAGTGATGAAGCACCCACAACCCCTGGAGGCAAACTGTTCCATTGGTTAATTGTTCTCACTGTTATGAAATTTCTCCTTAGTTGTCGATTGCTCCTCTCCTTGATTAGTTCCTATCCATTGTTTGTTNATTGTTCTCACTGTTATGAAATTTCTCCTTAGTTGTCGATTGCTCCTCTCCTTGATTAGTTCCTATCCATTGTTTGTTGCGTTGCCTTCTGGTGTTCTGGAAATTATATTCTGGATATTTTGGAATTATATTTTGGATACGACATTTGTGATTTTATTTATTTCTTGCAGTCCTTAAGTTTTATGAGGTGACACATACAAAAATGGTCAAAATCTTTTCTTGTAGCTGAAGTCAATAGTTAGCTTAGGTGAGAGGGATTTTAAAGGTCTCAGTCCTGGCTTCTGATAGGAGGTAGAATTAATCTTTTTCTGTTGGGTCCAGCTTCTAAAAGCCAATGCAGTGCCTTATTGCAAGTCCCAACTGCTGTTCATGAATGTTTGAAAGACTGTCTTCATGTAGATTGATCTGGGTGCTTTGTATGCCTTGGGAATTGTTGGTAACATGTTAGAAACCTTATGTCTCTACATGCATTGCCATTATGTACCATGAATGCATGAATACCATATATACTCGCATATAAGCCGACTTTAGAACGCTTTTTTTTTTCCCCAAATTTGGGGGTCGGCTTATNAAAAAGTGTTCACCATGGTATTTGGGGGTCGGCTTATATGCGAGTTTTTTCAAAAATCCTCATTTTGGGGCATTTTTTAAAGGGTTGGCTTATATGCGAGATCGGCTTATATGCGAGTATATACGGTAGTTTTAAAACTAATGTCTGCATTAGTAATTAACATTGGGGCTATGTATCCAGTGGTATTATATGGATATTATGACAGGTGATAATATTGTGATAATGTAGTGATAATCACTTGTGATTATGACAGGTAGGGCAAGATAGTTCTCTCCCTCTAAGACTATTCTAAAACTGTCATGTTTGTAATATTCTTAATGATGGATTGCATGTAACATAATTAGCAATATCGCAGTGGTTCACTACTTGATTCCATACTCTGTGGATTCTCTCACCTCTTATCTCAGCATAGTGATCTATAATTGTTTGACTATCATCTGATTTATTTACAATTTGGAATTAAAAATTTGGTAACTAGGATAGCTGTGTTATATAATACCAACATAATACCTCTAAAGAATACAAATATTGGTAATTCCTCTTTCCTAGATTGCTACTCATTGTTGATTTATATTGAATAGATCAGACTTAATTTGCAAAGAAGTTATAAATAAATAATAGGATTCCTTAATAACTGAACACCATTGACTGTTCATAATACAAGACCAACAGTACTGAATGTGGATAAACAAGCCAATGTCTTGAATCTTGAATAATAAACTCAACCTTGAATAATAAATCCAATTATGTAAATGAATCACCATTGTCATCTGGAATGGTATTTTGGTCTGAAATTTACTAATGGGTCCTTGTGAGGCTCTTGAAACTATGATTAATGAAGAATTTTGCTTGGGTTTTGTTTCTTTTCTGCATACATTTCAGGAAAAAAGGAATTAAAGTTTGGAAGCAGAAATATAATATAGTGATCACTGGTGCATTATCTCAAAATATGTATTATGCATGACAGAAAATGAAATTCTATCAAATCAGGGCACCTTTTTATTAAAAGGTATATGTAGCACTCGTTTCACCCATCCAGGCTATATCATATTCTGCTGTAGAACTCATGGCTCTTATGTGTGATTCTTTGTATCTTTTGTTTTGGGAGCATTTTCCTTCAAAGCAGTAGCCTTTAAAATATGTTGGCTCTTAACTATCTTCATATACTTTTTATCTCTCAGTATCTGCTGTTTTCTAATTTGTATCTCATCTAATACATCTAGTCTACATTTTGGATTAAGTTCTACCTACTGCAGATACAGCTACAAGTGTCCTGATAATAGATGTATAGTCTTCTGAGTACCAAATAGTAATTTCCTCCTTGTAAAGCAGTAAATCCAAATGCCTGTTGGAGAACTGCATTTGGTATTTCTTTGTGGCTTTAAAATTATTCAGATCCTTATAAATATTTTGCTGATTTATACTTTCATTCATTTTCTTCCTGAAGGAACAAATTCTGAGCTATCTAATCCCTCTGAGACGGAATCAGAAAGAAAAGATGAACTGAGCGATTGGTCACTAGCAGGGGATGAAGATAGGGAGGCCTTACACCAGCGCGACAGCCGAAGGCGTCCACCAGGAGGAAGACGTAGTGTTTCTGGGGGTCGGGGCCGAGGTGGCCCGCGAGGCGGGAAGTCCTCTATCAGTTCTGGTATGGAGATCGTGTTTCAGATTTATGCCAGAAGAAAGTAGCTCTGTGGTTACCATTTTCACATTAATTATCTCAGTTCACAAAGTAATTAGATGTAAATAATTCTTTACAGGGCTTCACATTTTTCTTCTCAGCCAAATAGGATAGGTTGCTAGACAGTGGTGTAGGGAGGCCATGTTGATGTCACTGATGTTGGGACATGGGATTGGGACAATTTAGGACAATTCAGATTGTGAGGCCTACTGGTGCATAACTCAAAAAACAATATGGTAATAGAAAAGCTTTTAAATTAATTCCTGGGGAAAAGCAAATAGATTCTGAGCACCTTCTGATTGTCGATATTTCAGAAAATATTCCAAGAGAGAGGGACAATGTTGCAAGTGGGTTAATAGAGGGACATGACTGACAGGTGAAACAGAGACCAAGATTAACGTCAAAAACCAATGAAGAGGGTCATTAATCAGGGTTATTAGCTATTTACTAAGCAACCAGTCATAGTTAAGGACAACTAGTGGTAGGGCCCAAGTTCTAAGGGGAACCTTCTAAAATATGAACAGACCGGTTAAAAACAACAACCCTGATTCAGTTTATCTTTGAGTTGGGGGTAGCATGCCTCTAGTGAATCACCATGGGAATTTCTTTACCTGCTTCAAACCTCCCAGAGAGCTTTCTCAATTGCCATAAGAAACAAAATGCTGAACTAAGATGGGCCTTGACCTTGATTCACTTAGGTTATTACATTTTGAACTTTGAATGCTTTTGTGTTGCCATTTTGTCCTTCCTCATCCAATGGACTGTTGGAAAGAAATTGTATAAAGGGGTTCAAGACTCTGCCATCAGTCACTCAGAGGGATGACTCTCCGAAACCCGAACCAAAGCTAATATTGTGGGACAATTCAGGAAAGGAAAGATCAAGTTTGAAAATAGAATGGGACCGTGGAAAATAACATTCCAAGAAAAATTCCCCTCATTAGGACACAACTGGGCCAGCTGCTTTAGGATATTACCAATTTAAAAGAAATCTCTTCTGCTCACCAACCCCTAAGTTGAAGCAGCCTGCCTGTATTTTCCAGTATGTGCATATAAATATCTCATATAAACACCACTGGAAAGAATTCCAGTAGCTATGATGTGCATATTCTTCCCATTTTATATCCTATTTTAAAGAATTCCAGAAAGGCACCAATTTATGTGTGATCGTTTACCTCAGATGAACAAAAAACCAATTGCCTCTGGGATTAAAGCAATGGCCTTGATGTTCATAACCTCCAAAGTCTATACCATCTACATGTTAGCTATTGTTTCCCTTTGAAGAGCAATATTCTCAAGTTTTCAAGAATGTTTCAGATTTTTGCTAGGTTGCTTGGCATATTAGTATGTGTGTTCTGGATCAGATTACTTTGTTCTTAGTTACCTTCATAACATTTTAAAACAGTAGAGGAAAACAACACAAATTCACGTGCCACTTCTGGCCTTTGTGGGGTTTTTCTCTCTCGTTACTTTAGTGCTGAAAGACCCAGACAGCAATCCTTACAGCTTACTCGATAACACGGAGTCTGACCAGACTGCAGATACTGATGCAAGTGAATCGCATCACACCACGAACCGTCGCAGGCGATCTCGCAGACGGAGGACTGATGAAGATGCTGCCTTAATGGATGGCATGACAGAATCTGACACAGCATCAGTTAATGAAAATGGCTTAGGTATGTAAATCACTTGTAACAAAACTGAAGAGCTTCATACACGTAAACTTGTATAATTGTAATGTGCTATTACAGTCAATTACTCTTCATTTTCATTGTCATCACTCTAATTGTAATTTAATATAGTGTTAACTGTTTGCATAATTAAAGATGTCACTTTCATGTAACCAGAACATTTGAGGCCATTTTCTTATAACTGCATTAAAATCCTTCTGGTTTGAACAGAACCGATTTTACACCACCGTGTTAGAACAGAGCATTGTTCCAAGTCTTAATGAGTTTCCATTTTGTACTTACCACAAAATGCAAAGTTGGTTTAATCTTGAGGATTTTGAAATATAGGTAAACTTAATATCCATTTTATCTTTGGTAGGGCTTGAGTGATTTTGTTGCTTCAATTTGTGGAATTAAGAGAATTAAAAGTAATTGAAGTCAGGCAACATACCCAGGTTTCTTACTCCTCTACAACTACAATCCCAAATACCCTTAAAAGTCAGTAGAACTTCTTTGCATGTAGGTATCTCTCAGCATTCCATTAACTGCCATTTTGTGATAATAGTTTATGCAAAGTACATCAAGGAGAAACATTTCTAGTAAGGTGAGGAAATGATTCCTTGAACCAATGTTGATATCAACAGAAATTAATTCCAATTTAAACATGGTCTTATACTGTTGCTACTCCACTTCAAGGGCGAAATAGGGCTGTTTGTGCTTTGTGCTGAGAAAAAAATATTCATCTGTAAGATGGTTCATTCCTCAACTTTGCAATTGCAGATGATAGAGACAAAAAAACCCAGCGACGCAATCGTAGTCGCAGGCGTCGTTTTAGGGGTCAGACAGAAGATAGACAGCCAGGTAACTTAAGTGGAAAGGTGGCCCAACTCAGGTCACAAGCATGAAGGAATGCTCCATGTCTTGTTTGTGTACCTCTGAAGCGTGTGAAGTGCCTTTTGTAAATAATTATTTAATAACCAAGACTACAGGCTGAGAAATTACTAGTTACTCATCTTCCAGTAACTAACAGTGTCTTATAACTGGTTATGATCCCAGCGTAAGCACCATTAAAATTATTTGCAGATGTCAGAATGGAAATATATGCCATAATGAAAGCAACACTGCCTGGTGAAGCTCATTTCTGGCAACTTCTTGTTAGTAGGAATGCTGTCCAGTTTATTAGTACTGCAATAAAACATGAAGTGACTTGCATGGTATTTGCCTGTTTCATATTTTGAATCAATATGATCAGCCTTCCAAAGATAACAGAAACCGCACAACTATGGTAAAGCAAAAAATAGTTGCATGTTCTGTCTGCCATTATGGTTTGCTGCATCGTTAAATACGTACTAACATCTTAAAAGTGCAGATTTTAATTTCTCGAACAATCCATGTTTGTTGCATTTGTAAATATCTTGCACATGCTAATCAAGTTCAAGAACATTAATGTGTCCTCTAACATGTTTCTGTATAGTTCAAAGGTTTATGAACAGTTGAGTATAATTACAAATGAAAGGAAATAGATTTCACACAAAATGCTGTAGAATAATACACACATGATCTTGATCAGCTAACCGCCCAAATCCTTTGATGGATAATTAAAAATTGCTTTCTCAATCTGCTTCTGATGGTTTCACTTTAATTCTGCAGTATGACTTCGCTGGAGAAATATAGTAATGAAAAATATTACACGCATAGGGATCCTTAACAAATTAAGGCAGTATGCTTTTTGATCAATTAAGCTTAAATTCTGAGAGATGACAGTCACTGCTGAGAAATATTTTGAGATGCTGCACATTTTTGGCCATGTAATAAAAAACATGAATTAACAAATAATAAACGTGAATTGTTTATTATATCATTTTTAATACCTCTTTCCCAATTCCTTTCCAATACACTATATTGGAAAATATAGTTGCTATATGGAGTCAAAAGGAAAGAATGAGGCATGGTACTCCCTGTCCTAAGGATAGTTTCCTCCAAAAGAAAAAATGAAAAGCATTTAAACTATTTTAAGATTTTTATTTGTATTCTGCCTTGTTATTTCTATAAATCACTTAAGATGATGATGTTAGCTCCAACCTCCCACCCCCGGGACCTTAAGAGACCTGACACCACCAATTGGCTTGGGGCTCCAATGGGGAGGGAACTTCACCTTGGGGGTGGTTGATAAATAACAGATCTCGCCTCTCCTCTCCTCTCCCTCCCGGTCATCCTGTTCCCTCCCTCCCAATCTAAGTTAGAGTGGAGTATATTTTTACAGTATTTGATTTGTGTTGAGTATAGATTTTGTATAATTCCTTTTAACATTGTAAGCTGCCCGGAGTTACCCTCTGGTAAGATGTGTGACCAACAAATTAAAATAAAACGTGTGATCTTCCTATTTTCCCTGCAACAACCCTGTGAAGTCGGCTGGGCTAAGAGGGATTGGCCAAAAGTCACCAGCTGGCTTTCATGGCTAAGGTGGGCTATTAATGCCACTTCAATTTTTCCTTATGCACTTTCTCATTTCAGACAAAATGTTTCTAAATCTAAGAACATCCTCTAAAAGATGTCTTGGGCTCTGTACCCATCTGTCTCAAGTCTCTCACCAGTTTGGACTAAAACGTGCTTTTATCATTTTCCAGGGTTCTTTTCCAAATCTGGACCATCTTTCAAATTTTCAGTACCTTTAAATATACCTACACACACACACACACACACCCAAAATAGGAAAGTTGTAGAGCAAAAATATTTTGAAACTGACATGTTTAAAAGAAAAGCAAAAACAGGTCAATATGGATTTAATTTAAATTAGCTGTATGAAGCTTCAGGATTAATCATTAAGTCTTTATTTTGGAGAGCCTCAAAATATGAGCGTTGGAACATAAAAGGATAAATGTAATTTATCCGTTTGGATTGTTGATGGGGGTTGGAAGTTTTCTAAACATAAAAGCCTGTAAAATTTTCTCCTCAGTTACAGTTGCTGATTTTATATCAAGAGCAGAATCTCAGAGTAGACAAAGAAATCTCCCAAAGGAAACGCTGGGTAAAAACAAGAAGGAAATGGTAAGAAATATATAAAAGTACAAACTAATACCTAGCTGGGGGGGCATATTGGCTCAGTGGTTTAGAAGCTGCACTTGTCAGCTGGGAAAGTACAGTCTGAATTCGAGACAAGACACAGTGAGCTTGTAAATAGCTACCACTTCAGCGGGAAGTATTTCGTGTTTTTGCCATACATTCTGCCCTGCAGTATGATGTCATGCTGGAAATATCTTTGGACAGTGCTGGCTGACTGCCTTGGCTAACAGAGTTGGACTGGATAGGGAAACCTTTTGTCTGTACGTTATACCTATTTATGAATTTACTTCCAAGATATGTAAATTACTACATCTATCTAAGTGCTGAAAAAGGTTTGCCAATTTGGAAGGCTCTGTAAAAATAGGAAAATTATGTTACAAAAGTGTTAAGCCAATTTAGACATCTTCTGTTAAGAATACCTTGCCCTTATCACATTCTCCAGTTTTTTAAGAGTGGCAGCCTACGGCAAGAATACAGCTTATGTCTAGAAATAATTACCTACCTTGTTCATTTGATAGCGTTTTCAACTAGATTTTAGGAATAATTTAAATAAATAGGTACTACAAATAACGGGGTATATCATCCACTATTACATGTAAAATGTCCATCTAATGATCTTTCTAAAATGAATACCTTCTGTGGATTTTCTTATGAAGTCAGAAATTGGGGTGGGGGGTGTATTAATTACACTGTAATTATTCAGTTCTCTTGTCATCGAGTTTTTTTTTTTTCTCTTTAAAAGGTGAAAGATGTGATAGAAGAGGTTGGCCTTTCTGAAAAAGCAGTAAATGGCCCGGCAGTGGTTTCTGGGACTGAATCTTCCAAGCAACAACATAGTCCTGAAGAAAAGCCTAGTACTATACAAGAAGACGAAAATAAACAGGAAGAAGCTGTGTTGAATGGTGTTTCATAAACAAGTTCCTGGTTTACAGTTCTTTTACATTACATTTTACAATAGTGCTTGTATAAGCTTGCCAAAGATAGAATATGGATTGCGAGTCTTGATACCGCACTTTCAGTTCCTCCATTTTGGAAAACAACAGGGAGGGATCCTGAAAAAAAATCCAATGTTGAACATACTTTGACACCTACTGTGTTATAAATATCATCAGATGTGCCTTGAGAATAGTATATGTAACATTTAAATAAAAACAAATTGCTGGCTATAGGAAACGTTATTTTGTTTTCAAAATATGACAGATGTGGGGGGAATCCCTAACATAACCAACTTTATGAAAGCATTAGCTGCTTTTATTACATTTTTAATAATATGCAACCACTTCTTCATCTGAGGGAAAACTAGAAAAAAATGCAGTCTAAAATATTTTGCACTGAATTGTAATTTCTCCATTAGTTTAGTCTGGAAACTGGTCTGTTTTAATACATGTTTTTTAAATGCTGTATGTAGTGGGGGAAAACTGCAGACCACTGGAATACATTTATTAAATTCTCAATCTGCAGGGATATTGGGTGACATTGGCAGTGACTGTTCTACATTGAGGCTTTGTTTGATTTATTTATTAAACTGTACAGTATTTAAAAATCAAACATAGCTTTAGTTAAAACACTTAATTCTGAATTAGTCATGTCCATTAAGATAACCAGAACTACTGAAAAGATCAATTTCCAGAAAGTTTATTCTGTATAAACTACATATGTTAGTCCTTAGAGTATTTTTATTTTTGGTTGTTTGATGTGCAATATGTTTTTGTATGCTGGTAGAAAAATAAACCTTGATCTTCCATTGGTTGATCCTTAAGCATTTGCCAGTTATTAATTTATTATACAATGGTTGGAAATAAGTTGTCATGGAGGCATTACCTTTGAATGAAAGAGTATATTAATGTCATTTTCTGAAAGGTTTATACAGCTGGCAACATTGTTCTTCATTTAAGTTGGAGATCTAAATGTCTTTCCTTTTGCTCGTAATTGCATAGAAAACAGTAATAGGACAATTTAGGGAAAAATGGTAAAATTCAACTTGCAGTAGGATTCTCTCCCGGATTTAAATTTTTGATCCTAAAAATCTTGGTATTCTAATTAGATATCCCATAACATGTATCATTTTATTTCAAGAGCAAGTCTGACTTCATTGTTGATGTAGCACACCGACTGCATTGCTTTTGCCATTTTTTCCCCATCCTTTTTCAAAGAGACATCATTAGAACTCACAGAACCTCTTTTACCATGCCTTTCTCCTGTAGATTAAGAAAAGCACAGCTTTTTGATTCATACCTGTTGCTTAGCATTCCCTATAGCCCTAAACCATTGCCTTGCAGTCCCTGCCGTATTCTTGTCAATGCCACTGTAGTTTCAAAAGCCTGCTCGCTGCCATCAAGACTACTACTAACTACTACTAATTCTTCTCATTGTCTTTATTCCATTCATGTTTTTTTTTCCTTTGAAAGAATTGGTGTACCCTGCCCATGATCCTTTGATGCAGGGGTCTCGAGCCTTAGCAACTTTAAGACTTGTGGACTTCAACTCCCGGAATTCCAGGAGTTGAAGTCCACAAGTCTTAAAATTGCTAAGGTTGGAGACCCCTGCTCTAATGTATGTGGGTTTTTTTAAATCCAAAGTATTTCATGTTTTATACCATGCAGAAAACTGGTGATTATTTTGGAAAGGGAGAGTTCACTTATGCCAACAAATTTGTGAAGGGCTCCTATTTATTTAAAATCACTATCATATCTCCTAGATTTCTTCAAGGATGCCAACTTCTTTCAACATTTCCTTCTAGAATTAGGATTCTTGTCTTCTGTCTTATCAATTACCAGTAATTCTGTTTCAATCACTTCTGGCCAACTTCCTTCTTAAACATGTCAATTAAAAATGGTCTCTATTCTAACTGTAACTTGACTGAAATACTATGCTTGCAACAGTGGATTTTTAAGATTCACAGGAACATTTTTTTTTTGGAAAAATGATTATATTTCTAGAAGCACAATCTGCTAGGGATCCATTAAGATGCCTCCTTTGAATTGCCACCTAACTAAATTTCTGCTATCTTAAAATTATGGAGGTTGTCTGCAAAAAAAAATTCATCAAGTTACGGCTCAGCTTCAAGTCTATTGAAAATTCTTTTTTCTTATACTCATGACTGCATAGCTTTATCATTAGCAAAAAATGTTTATCTTCATGCAGGTAATTTATGTGAGTTTGATACTTTTTCCCAACTTTTCCTCTAGGTCAGGGGTCCCCAACCACCAGGCCGCGGACCAGTACCAGTCCGTGGATCATTTTGTACCAGGCCGCAAAGAATCAATAATTGTGATTAAAATATATATAAAAATGTTTTTGCTTCCGGGTGTCTTATTTTGAAAGACAACCACTTCCACCCTCGCCTAACTTCTGAGCTAACTTCTACGCCTAACTTTGCGGACCGCATTGCTAAAGCTAAGAAGCCCTTTACTATTGGGGAAGAATTGATTTTGCTGGTCCGTGAAAAAGTGTTTCTGTGTGAAACTGGTCCCTGGTACAAAAAAAGGTTGGGGACCACTGCTCTAGGTTGACAGAGGACTTAATAACCAGCTGTTATGCTACCAAGGAATAAATACTGTTCGTATTTTACTATTGTACCAATAAGGATATGTGAGGCATTAATGGGTTTGCGAAAAATAGTTGCTTTGATGGAGGTATCTGATTGCATTTTTATTGAATTGGACTACTCCCTATCCCTTTATACTAAAGATGTGGTCAAATTTGTTCCACAATTGAAGTGGATTATCTTCTATGGGGTAAAGGTGACCACTGGCATATAGGAGGTCCAGATTCAGTACAGTTTAGTGCAGGGGTCCATAATACCAGGGCCATGGGCTGCTACCAGGCTGCAGCTTGTTTGAAAACTGGACTGGGAGAAATGGGCAAGCGCATGCATGAAGTTCCACTTGTGCAAGTGGCAGGGAAGGTCCATTCATGTGGAGCTTGCCTGCTGCTCATTTGTGCACAGATGCAAATGTGTGCCACTTCTGTGAGTGCAAGTGCAGGCTGCTTGTGCGAATGAAGCTCTGTGCGCAAGCACCCTCCACTTGTGCAAAGCTCCATTTGTGTGAGTAGAGTACACGCATGTGCAATGCCCATACAAATGGAGGTGTGTGCGCCTGCCACTCACCCTCCCATGCCGCCAAGCTGGAAATGTTGGGGACCACTGGTTTAGTCTCTTATCCCTTGATCTTATGTGCAATATTCTTCCATACTCCTAATGGTTGCAATGTCTCCCTGTTTTCATGTGTTCTTTCACAGAACTATTTTGTCTTCTTTCACCCTTCCTAAATACTGGAGATAGTTTATTCACATTTTCTGCAGTTGTATTTCTTCCTATACTTCAACAGGTAGGCAAATATTATATCCATACTACAAGTGACAGGAACATGGAATCAGGAAGACGACAAAATTGCTCTGGATGGCCTGTTTTCCATTGCTTTCTATATTTCTCCAGATTCCTTTGGGAAGAAATCTATAATGTCCTGTATTTATATTTATGACTATTGATACTGTGTCTTGAATTCTGACTAAAAAGTAGAATATAATAATATAATCATCACTAGATGAATCTGCCATCTCCAAGTACTTCATACCCTTCCCTATTAGAGTCCCACATAAAAATTCCCCGAACTACTCACTCAAACGTAGAATTCGAAGAGCTGTCCTACAGAGCTGCTTGCTCTAATTAGATTGAATTATGGACCATGCAACTCGAGTTGATCTGGGTAACAAATTAGGCAACCTCCAAGATAAAAAAAAAAATTAAAAAAGCACACAGCTTCCAGAATATGTTGAGCAACATGCTTTGTAAGCCACAGAAGGCTTAAAACATGAATCAAAGAACAGCGTTTTAGAAGCCACAAAATCAATTAAAAAGTCTCAGTAGAACTGTTTTGCCTCCCTACATTTAAAGGAAAAAATTCTAGCTTACATCTTAAGACAGGGAGGAGACAGAACATTATTCACCAACACTTAATACTTGGATTTTTAAAATCCATGACATATATATTTCCTATTTTAATCATCTTCAAAAATTCACAAAGGCAGGAGCCAGTATTCAGAAATAAATCTAAGCTTTTCTTGTTGTGAAGAATTGAAAACTCTTGTTTTAAAAGTTGTTAGAAAGTTGGAGACTACAAATTTGGTTCTCAGTCATGAATCGCTGTTTGACCAGCTGAAAAATACAGACCAGCTTAGCTTACAAGAGCAACTGTTCTCCAACAACACTTTCTTATGCAGTCATATGAAGAAATACTTTAAGAATTTTATTGCTCAGCAATCATGGTAATAAAAATCATTTTTGAAGAATACTGCACCATAATTCTATAATACAGCTGTTCTCAGCTGAAAAATAAATTACTTCAAAATATTAAGCCTTACAGGTGTTTTCTGCAGAATCTTGGATGTTGGCATTTATCCTATTTTTTTAATCTAAAACGATAAATCTGAATTTCAGATATTACTATCTGATTAACTGGTTCCGTACAAAGTTTGCACTTTATTAGAAGTGCATCAGAAATTGTGGTTGACATTATTCTGAAAATAACCACAGAGAAGGATGTGTCCTACATCAAAATGATTTCCTTTTGGCATGTATGACAGCTTCATTTGTCAATTTTCTTTGGGATATTTTGAAAATATATTCTAGTTAAGTCAATGATGGGTTTTCATTTCTTAGCTTGACTTTCCAGTAAATCCTTAGCTTCGTTAATTTTGGCTGCAACATAAGGAGACCCACCTGGTAAAGAGGAAAATATGGTTGTCATATTCATAAGACACACATTATTCTGGTAGATGAAATATATGTGATCAGTGAAGTGAATATTCAAAATAAAACATTTTAGATATTTCAGTATAAAATGGTCCACATACAAAAACATTTAACGACACTAGCAGCGATAATAGCTTGCCAGACTTACCATAAAATTCTAGTTTTTCCTTCACGTGCATGAACAACTTTCAAATAGAAAAATTCGGAAAACAGAACTTAAAATGTCTAAATTCAATTCTTAAAATGTTCCCATGCAGCCCCTTAGGACAGTCATTTTACATGAGCCAGGTGGAGACCGCCATATTAAAATCTTCTGATTTACCTTTATCAGGATGATTCAAAAGCATGATTCTTCTGTGAGCTTCTCTGATTTTTGCTTTGTTAGCTGTAGGACTAACAGTTTATTTTTAATTAGATAATTTATAACTAGGAAAAATATAAAACATCATCAGATTATTGTTGAAAACACCAGATTATTGCACCTACATCAGTTCACTACATTTCACAGAATGATTCTCAGGAGGAAGAATGATCTACTGTGTTCTTGAATTTTACAGTTTGCTCAAGAGATATTTGCAAGCTACCTGTTATTTTTTTGTGATAATTTAACAAGAAACAGAAATAGCTTATTCTGATTGTTCTACAATTACACATACAAATAAACTTATTTCTGCCCCTCCCTCATTGTCTGTCTTGTTAGGATAGTAAAAAAATCAAATCCCTCATGACACCACCTAGTTATTGAACTTCTTTGCCTAACTGAGTTACAATTTGAGTTACAAATTTTGACAATTTACAAAAAACACAAGTTATAAAAAACACATTTGAGTTACACATGTGACAAATCTGTTTGCCTGAGAAAATAGAATTCAAACTTTTATGGAGCTATGGTGACAGAGGTTAGAATGCAGCATTGTGGGCTAACTCTGCCAACTGCCAGCAGTTTGATACTGACCAGCTCATGGTTGACTCAGCCTTCATTCTTCTGAGGTGAATAAAATGAGGACCCTGATTGTTGGGGGAAATATACTGACTGTAAACCGCTTAGAGAGGACTGGAAAGCACTGTGAAGAGGTATATAAGACTAAGTGCTATTGCTACATACAGCTTCATAGTGCTTTACAGCCACCTCTAAGCAGTTTACAGTGTCAGCATATTGCCCCCAATCTGGGTCCTCATTTTCTCAACCTTGGAAGAACGGAAGGCTGAGTCAACTTTGATCCAGTCAATATCAAACTACTGACAGTCGGCAGAGTTAGCCTGCAATACTGCATTCTAACACTCCACCACCGTGGTTCTAAATGCTATTGCTATTTTAGAGCGATCTGAAAACTTCGCATCTACCCTACGTCCAATCACTATCTTGGAGACCCTGTCATTAACAACATTGAATGTAAATGGGCTGTTACGTTCTGATCAGAGTTACAGCCTGTATGATGCAAAAAGATTACCATAAGCTTTTTTATTATTCAAATCATAGCTACAAAAATTACACCAACTAACATATTTCCTGTTCTTATGCAGTTTTCCCTGGAAAATATTCCTGTGATTTTTAATTTTACCTCACTCCTAATATTAAGGCAGCTTCCCGCTTATTCATTTTGCTTTCGAATCCACCTCTGTAATAGCCACTGAAGGCCTGAAAATAAAATACACTGTTATTACAAAAGCATTATGCAATGCTACCAATAAGAAATGAAAGATGCACATCACTCAATTGTGGCAAATAGAACAAAATGCACCATCCAATTACATACAGCATTGCCAAGAAGTAGAAGAGGTGACACAATTTCTTATTTTTAATGTCCTCCCACATGGCTTAGTTCATTGTTACCAACTAATCATTTTTTCCTAGCATGAGACAAAAATATTTCCATAAAGCAAATATTTTTAATTAATTTGCACACCTTAATAAGCATAAGGCTTATAATTTGCAAATTTGGAGCCTCATAATCCTATGCACTGAACTGTTTCTGCCTCCTGTCCCATGGCAAGCAAAGAAGAAAATGGTATTGCTGCAAAAGAATACTGAGTAAAAACAAACTCACCGTTTTTGGCAGAGATTGCAGAGTTTGCTTCACTTGTGGTTCCATTTGCTTCATCACTTGTAGTGCATAGCGACCTTGAAGAAAAGATTCAATTTCAGCTAATAGAGTAAAATCTGCAAAATCTGTGGACGCAACTAGACAGGCCAAAATGTAATGCTTCCATAGAAGCTTCCTATTATTGCAATAGGCTGAAGAGAGTGTAAACAAAAGTCCAGGACTTCCTATCCCACTGAAAGGATTTCATTTATTTTTTCCCCACATAGCACTCGGGCTAGTAAATCCCAGGAAGGCTGCATACACCTCTCTCAAAATTATTATTCTCTCTGCCTTGCACAATTCAAATTCTATTTTAAAGGATCCAGTACCATTTACTGACACAATTTTTAAAAAAGCAATCTATTTTAAGAATTTTATAAAGTCAACAATAAGTAATCTAAATTAAGAATTACTTGAGGATATTAAACAGCACATCCCCTAAAGCACCATTTATGTTACGTTTGAGCAGGAGAAATAAAAGTGCAATGCAGATGCTCTTTAACTATGCTGTTCCTTTCTTTCAGAAAATCAAGTTTCAAGTAATTTATACATACAAAGACAACTGTGGCATTGTAACAATACATGTGTGATAGACTTAGAGAAACACCTAATCTAAGGAAGTGTGCAGGGTGAGAGAATATCAGTTTAAAAAGTTGTCTTGAAAGAGACACAAAAGTCAGCGGGAAGAGTGAAATTTCACTGGTGTTACTAATGCTTTTAGTACTATCAAGTTTTGTGATTATCTATAGCTTTCATGGTAGACATATATGGACTGTTGTTCCCTTCATAATGATCACTTTGCAATAACCTTGTGGTACTTTGTCAGCATTCCAACTATGACTCTACCCCACAAGACTGGAAAACCCCATAACCTGGGGATCAACTTACTTTGATGTGATAACAAATTCTGAGTGTGTATATCTCTTTTCATGTAGGATACAAGCACAGGTAGAGTCCAACTTGAGGATCCATCCTCTTCTTTGAAGCTCAACAAGTTATTGTGGATTACTTAGATGACAGGAATTTATCAACATGCCCACAATAAATTGAGGGCCGTGTTGATAAATTCCTCTCATTTAAGAAATTCCCCAGACTAGAGCACTTAGTTGATATCTCTCATCCTGGTAAAGATGTTAACCATATTTTAAATCAACGCAGAATTATGTCCAATAATACAAATACAATAATGCAGAATTATCAATGCAGAATTATGTCCAATAATACAAATACAAATGTAATTCAAACAGATTAAGTCATACAGAGCCAATTTACAAATTAACATTAAGCCATAATGTAATATGGCTATATGAACCATACTTAACAAATGTTGAATCAGTCAAAAAACTACAGTTAGCAAATCAATGTTTTCTGTGATATGTGAGGCTACATTTATGATAGCTACTTTAAACTTAAAAGCATCAAATCCACCAATAACAAATGTGATATGAAATTAAAAGTATCAAATATTTAGCAATATTTGGCCAAAAAAAGTGTCACTGTAGCCATCAACACTGTCTTTCTGTTTATTAAACCGTCCAAAATAACCTTGTAATAAATGCTTATGCTTACCAACACCAGATTGTAATACTACTGTCCATTATCTATTTTTTATTTTATTTTGATTTGTCAATTGCTTACAAGATAATAGGTATAAGTAAAAACATAATTATGAATACATGGATACATATAAGAAAAATAAAAGAAACAATAGGATAGGGACGGGAGGCATGTTGGTGCGCTTATGCACACCCCGTTATATATTATATATTATATATGTGTGTGTTTTTTTAAGCTTTCGCGCGTACTTACATGTGTGCTGTTTAGCTTCCTTCGGGTATTATCACCATTTGTGTTCTGTTAAAGTTGTAGCAACGTTTCAGCAGAATCCCATCTGCCATCATCAGGCTTCTGTATGGATGTTGGGTCTTACAGTTCCTGCTTCACACGAAGCCAAGCTGCACTGAAAGCCTCCAACACAGAAACAGAGTGTTGCCAGCCACTCAAAGCCACAAAAACAGACAGAAGAAACAGAAACACAATCAATCAAACTCTAAGTCCAGTGAACACAGACCCAGGCTCACAGCCAATCAAAATGGACCAGCCTCGAATTTGAAACAGGAGCTGTGAGACCCACATCCATACAGAAGCCTGATGATGGCAGATGGGATTCTGCTTAACGTTGCTACAACTTTAACAAACTACATGACGTGGGATAATACCCGAAGGAAGCTAAACAGCACACATATATATATACATATATACTACATATACACATATACATATACTATATATATTATATATATATATATATATATATAATATAAATTTTCGCGGTACTTATATGTGTGCTGTTCAGCTTCCTTCAGGTATTACACATCATTGTAGTGCTTTTAAAGTTGTACAACGTTTCAGCAGAAATCTCATCTGCCATCAATCAGGCTTCTGTATTGAGTTCGTATGTTCGAGTGTGACTTGAGTACATACGAACTCAGTACAGAAGCCTGATGATGGCAGATGAGATTCTCCGAAACGTTGCTACAACTTTAAAAGCACAACGACAATGACATGGGATAATACCCAAAGGAAGCTGAACAGCATATATATACATACATAATATAATTATAATATTTTATATTACATATATGTATATGTATATACATATATATGGAATATTATAATTATAATTATAGGGTACATATTTAACATAAGCAGAAATAAAGCAAGCTTTCCAAGAACAAACCTGCATAACCAGCAGCAGCTATTGTCAGGCCAACTACTATCATAGTACCAGCCTAAAAGTAAGGAAAAAGGGAATAAAAAAAATGAAGAAATATTAACTTCAGAACATTTTGCTTAAACACTAACAATGAAAAAGGTTGCCTTTGAAAATATACTGAACTTACTCTGCGTGTGAATGTCTTGAGAGAGGGGGGAAGGGAGGGAGGATGATTAGGGAAGTCATCTTGAAACCTAGATTTATATGGTTAGTGAAACAGGATCACTGTACTTCTTTTTTAAAACTAGGACACAAAACATTTTTGCATTTGTTCATTCCTTTTTGACTAACAAAGATATTCTATAATTCAGAAGCTTGTATTATGCCGATTTCCAATTTTATATAGGTACTATAATGAATAACTTCACCAATAGGGTTTTACTTTATCTCTTCTACCAATCCATTGGAGCAAATCTTGGGTACATGTAGGTATTGCAAACATAACTGAGAACTAGGCAATTAATTTAATTGTTCTGTATTGAAATAATTGCATATGTATAAGAAAGTCGGTTCTTAAAAGTTCTCAGAAATCTTAAGAATTATGATTATTCCAGCTGGATACAATAGCATTTTTAAAAATAAACAAAATATTGTCCCTAGGAAGATTTTTGTTTATTTCTCATCACAATATACATTAAATTTCAAATATCTATCAATAATTCATGAATTAAGATACTCATGAATTATGAATAAACTTTCCAGGGGTTTTTTCACTGATATATAAAAATGATATTATGTTGTCTTTTCCAAAATAATTATACCAGCGAGCAATCAAGGTTATTAATTTTAAGCCATAAATATTCCACAGGTAGTTTTCATTTATATGTATAGGCAGTCTCACGAGAATACTTATTTCTCATGCAAGTTAATAACCTATATTTGAACTTATATCAGAAATGAGATAAGCAATGTTCTTAAAATTACACCATTGTCTTTTTTTAATCAAGTAGAAAACTTTTTATCATAGCAGAAAATAGCTTTCCTGCAGCTACTCAAAAGTCCTAAATAGGAAATAATGTATATCTAAATTTTAGTAGGATGAAGCTCCAATATATTATTTCAATATATTTTGTTTATATAGCGTCTAGTTCTTTTCAGTGAGGGTAAAACAGAATAACTCTGTGCAAATGCAATCAGTTTGGGGCTTTTTAATTTTGCTCTTAAAATATATCTGGACAATATTGCAGCTCTATTGTATCTAGCAGATAGTACACTTGAATTTTATTTAACATATTTTAGCCATTTTTTCAAGATCAGTTTCTCCAAAATATTTTTAAAATATAAAATAGTAAAAATCTATATCTAATTGTAAATGACTCTGGTATTTAAATAATTTTAAAATAATCACTTTAAATAAAATGAAAGTTCAAATATTTATCAGCAACAAATATAGCAATTTACAAATGAAAATCAAAGAGAAAAAACTGCATTTTAATGTCCTTTTAAAAAGCTGCCAGGTATGGTGCTATTCATCTTCTCTCGAATGAAGTATGTGCCCTTAGTATTATCACTTGCTAACTTTACATATTTATATAGTGGATTGGTGAGTATCACTTCCAAAGATGAATAAAGCACAAATCTGTGGGCAGTTCTTGAAATATCATGGATCTAAGTGAATTACACCTTCATTATTATAAAATTATACATCAATGCTAGCACTTTTAATTCTGCCTTGCCATCACAGTATGAATGGGATGAACGGGATATGCTACAACATAGCTCATCTGAGCAACAAGAAGAGGAAAATTGGATACATTATGTATCAGAAGGTTCTAAACAGTTTTCAAAATCAAATTCATGACCAGCACATTACAGTAATTCAAATTATGCCAGCTTTGCCTAGACATAAATTGGTAACAAACTCTCTAAGAACTCTATCATATCCAGGTATGACAAACAAGACATAAAGACTAAACTAAGGTTTGGAAAACCAACACATCATGTTCTATATTTTCAACATACATTTTTAATATAAACTGGTTGAAGTTTATATCTCATGCTCCCAATCTCCCAAATCTTGCATGCACACACATAACCTGGAAATTGAGTCATGGCAACTGAACTTCTTGTTGGTTTGAAACATTTCACTGCTTATCGAAGTAGCTTTTTCAGTCTGAGCAAGTTGGTTAGGAGGAATCTCATATATGTCCTCCAGGGAGGCTTCATTTCTTAATCAGGATAGGCTCATGAGGTGAGTAGGCAAAGAGGAGTTGAGCAGTTTCAACTCTTAAATCTTTTACCCTACCTACTCTCTGCCAACTCACCTGATGAGCCTATCCAGGTTAGGCGATAAATGAAATCTCCTTGAAGGACATATACCGGGTCCCCCCCCCCCTAATCAACATGCCCAGACTAAAGAAGCTACTTGGATAAGCAGTGAAACATTTTGAACCAACAAGCAGTCCAGTTGCCATGATTAAACTCCAATAACTCTATCTGGATGACTGAGAACCTTTGACACAGTAACTGTGAATTAAATAAGTTTTAATAGCCCAGCAGATGGCAGCACCTAGCTGACCTTGACCAGGTGCTGAAAAATTAGTTAAGGTTTAACCTACTTAGTGCTTCAGTCATGGCTACAAAATTCAGTCATCAGATTAAAAGGAAGCAAAGAGATATAGAAAACTCTCTTTACCCTCTGAAGTAACCAGATTTTGCAGCCTGGATTTGGTATTCTTATTTTGGAGTCCACCCTAAGGAAAAGCAAGAGTATGAAGTAGACTGATAAGTTGAAAAAAAACATTTCTATAAGGATATGAAGAAATCCCAGGGAAAAAAAATCTTAAGATAGTGAACCTATGAAGCTAACAGAAAACCCCGTACAGCCAAGCACACATCTAAAGGTGAGATAGTGAGTTTACTGATTTAACCTTAATAACTGCAGTGCTGTGGAAACATTAACAGAGATTGAGGGAGAAGTAGTGGATGGATATTTAATTTTTCGTTAACTTTTGATGGACAGTAAAAACTTTAAAATAAATAAATGCAATGACAAGCCATTCCTATACTCTTGACCAAGAAAACTACAGAGGTGACTATAGCCATGTTTAAATTTACAAAGCTGTTGGAAATGGCCTAATTTCAGCAATGAATAAATCCCACACTTCAGGTTCCACCAATGACTGTTCCAGCCATAGTATTATTTAGTATTTATATTGGCTGAGCTATACTAATCTATTCTGTTTTGTTAACATTGGAATAGACAGAACAAATTTTATTTGTAAGGGAAGCCCATCCAACAAAGCTCAGTTCTATATTCCTTACTTCATGGAAAAGGAGTGCATCCAAATGTTTCTTCCCGGCAGCCTGTATGGGTGATTGAGTAGAAGAAAATGGTGCTGCAGGTACTTATGAATTTTAGATCTCCCTTAGGCATGAAAGCCAGCTGGGTGACTCTGGGCCAATCACCAGGAGACTGGGAGTTCTAGTCCCACCCTAAGAAAGACAGTTGGATGACTCTGGGCCAATCACCAGGAGACTGGGAGTTCTAGTCCCACCCTAGCTAAGAAAGACAGCTGGATGACTCTGGGCCAATCACCAGGAGACTGGGAGTTCTAGTCCCACCCTAGCTAAGAAAGACAGCTGCATGACTCTGGGCCAATCACCAGGAGACTGGGAGTTCGAGTCCCACCTTAGCCAATGAAAGCCAGCTGGGTGTGAGCCAGTTGCTCTCTCTCAGCTCAACCCAGTCCAACCCCACTGTCACAGGTGGTGGTTGTGGGAAAAATAGAACAAGGAAGGAGGTGTCACCTATAGTCCCCATGCTGTGAGCTGATAAAAAACACACCAAAAGGCAGAGTAACAATTTAACCCTCCATCATTGGAATCAGCCAGGGATAACACAACAGGCCAGGATATTCATCCCTATTCAAAATCACGGGCAAGAGTGGTTAAACAGCGCTGCACATCCTCAGGGAGAGAGCAGCCTCCCCCCACCTCACTCCCAGAGGAACCCCACGAATTATTCCTCGTTTTAGCTCCATTTTAACTTCTGCCCTGAGGAAAACACAGCGACGGGCGACAGAAGGGTGAAACTCCGTGCAAATCTCTCCTGGGCTTTGGCGGGGGGGTGTGGTTGCTTGTTGAACAAACTGGGGTTCAGGGCTTCCCGCCCCTCTCTCCCCCCCCCGCCCCCAGCCAGGCAAAGCAAACCCTTCAGCGTCCAGGCGTGCTTGGAACTACAACCCCCAGGATTCCCAGCCGGTCGCCACAGCGCGGGAGAAAGCCAGGTAAAGGGAAGGCCGTCCCATCCGCCGCCGCCGCCGCCGCCGGTGAGGGAGGGAGGACGGTCAGGTCACCGTTCTCACGCACTCACCATGCCTGCCGCGCTCCTTCACACGCCCGGGGAGGGGACAGGGAGAACCAAAAACGCGGGAAAACCACCCGCAGCCCGCCCACGCACAGGCTCAGCTCTCCTCAGAGAAGCCCTGCCGTAAGCCGAGGGGCGGCTTGTCGTAAAAGCGTGTTTTTTTTTTTCCCCCTCCGCGCGCGCGCTCTTCCGCCTCTCGATCCCGCCCCTCCGGCAGGCTCCGCCCACCCAGGCGCGAANGGGGGGGGGGGGGAGAGTTCCTGGAAGGTACAGATACAGATTATCAGAATTGGAAGGGACCTTTTGGTCATCTAGTCCAACCCCCTGCCCAAGGCAGGAGACTCTACACCATTAAGAAGGAGCCGCTGCTCAGCTGGCTCTCGTTTTTGTCAAGGATTTGCACCAGGTCTCCCCTCATCTCCTGTTTCCCTCACCTCCCCCTTCCCTCCAATACACGAGAATTGCATCATCTACTAATACAGACGTCTCCAAACTTGGCCATTTTAAGACTTGTGGACTTCAACTTCCAGAATTCTCCAGCCAACCCTGGCTGGAGAATTCTGGAAGTTGAAATCCACAAGTCTTAAAGGGGCCAAGTTTGGGGACCCCTCTACTAATGTATACATTCGAACTAGACTGATCTTTCTTTGGGGTGTGTGTGTGTGTGTGTGTGTGTGTGTGTGTGAGAGAGAGAGANTGTGTGTGTGTGTGTGTGTGTGTGTGTGTGAGAGAGAGAGAGAGAGAGTATATGCCTAATGTGTGTGTGAGTATATGCCTAATGGTCATCCTGAGCAGAAATGCAATGAAATTTCATTTTAATGTGATTACTGTACATTTAAAGTGACAATAAAATTCTATTATTCTATGTTATGCCATGCCATGCCGTGCCATTCCCCTATCCCATCCCATCCTAATTTTCCATTCCGTTCCTATCCTATCCTATCCCATCCTATCCTAATTTTCTATTCCATTCCAATTCCATTCTATTCCATTCTGAAGGATAGAGGTGACTTGAAAGTAGTATTCCAGTGTTTGGGGGGCTGCCACGAAGAAGAGGGTTTCAACCTATTTTCTAAAGCATCTGAAAGCAGGACAAGAAGCAACGGATGGAAAATTACCAGAAATCAACCTGGGACTAAGAAGAAATTTCCTGACAGTGAGGCCAATTAACCAGTGGAACAGCTTGCCTTCAGAAGTTGTGGGAGCTTCATCACTGGAGGTTTTTAAGACAAGACTGGATAGCCACCAATTTGAAATATACCTGCTTGAGCAGGGGGTTGGATTAGAAGACCTCCATCGGTCCCTTCCAGCTCTATTCTGATTGATTGGTTGATTGATACAAGTAGAATATGTATGCTTTTACGTTGACATTTGAGAGAAGTAGACTTTTAAAAAAAAAAAAAAGCAA